>LUCH01000626.1:19052-60173 GCA_013368495.1 Paragonimus heterotremus | reverse complement strand
CTATCATGAATTACTTGAAAGTATGAATTGTCAAATAATCACGAGGCAGTCGGTTTGGATTCGTTGATGAATTCAGTTGTTACTATGATGAATACTCTAGTATTGGGGATGTAATAGGACGAACAATCATGCAAGTGTATCTTTCTCACAAATCGTGAAGACAACGGCCAAAACAAGATCGATAAACAAGTTGTTCGCAATGTTGATATTTATGTTTCAATACAAAAACCTATCCGCAATTGAGAGTGGAGATCGTGAAGTGTAGGGTGTCAGACTGTTCACTGTGTTCAATTGTCATAAGCAAGTCGAGTGTGGATGTAGAAAGACCATCGCATTAGTCAGTTTGCCGGTTGATATGATACACTAGTTTATGTGGTTGATGAACTAACGGTAACATGAATGTACCTTTCATTCTATCATCAGATATCTCTGTCATTGTTTTGTGACGTCACCATCATTGATTTATACGGAACTGTCTGGTTTAACATTAAGCTTAGTTTGTACATTTTTTTGTTATATCATCATAGAACATCCTTGCGTTTATTTGTGTTTCAGATAAACTATGAAATAACAGGTGAAGCGACCATATTGTTATGTTTCTGTGTTCGTCGAGATCAGGAACTGTTGAAACAGTTCAACACAATAATACCTGATCTGACTCTCCTTATTATAACAGAGGTATGAGAATGAACCAAGAATTCAACGTTTTGATCCGTCTTGGTAATGTCAATTTTTGAGATAGGGTGTCACGGGACAACTCATCAAGCAGGCAAGGTACATAGAGATTTCTCTTTTTAGCTTCGAGAAGGAACTAGAAGAATAAATGCCGGATTAAAACGAAAGTAAAAGAATGCGTGACTATCAAACCCACTATTTTATGTATAGTTGATACCAGCGTTGTGTCCATTCGCTCAAATCTGTTCGTCAGACAAATCTAATACGTATTGCATTGCCTTCCATTTGACTTGCCTTAGTTTTGTAAACTTTGTGAGTTAAGCCATCGCTTGCCCCACATTGAAGAAAACAATTTACGTTTGTCACGGCCGATTCGTTCAGCCATCACTCATCTCTAAATGCCTGATGGTCAAGTATGGTTTTTAGCAGATAGGTACACTCTCGTGCTCTTTCTGTCTTCCTTGACTTGGATTTGTTCTTTACTGCACAGTTGTATAACATTTATGAATCAGAGTGAACCACTTGTGTATTAATGTCTGATAATGTTGACGACCATGACATTTCAATTTCATTTTGTTCACTGGAATTTAAACATACCAGCAGTTCCATATCTCAGGTAAATGTTCCCACAATTAATGGTTTAACTTCAGTGGTTGGCGGCATGATAGCAAAAACCGAACGCACCCTTGCCGGTTCGCCATCCGGTAGTTCATACAATAACTGAACCGTGCTAACCTTCACACCAAGGCGACTCCGGAACGGTGGTATCAGCCGTCTTCCGCAGTGAAAGAGATAACTGCGCAACCGGACATGCGCGCTCACGAAAGCTTAAGGAACAGCGGTGAGGTAGCGTAGTGGGGTTTAGGAGGAAACTTGTGAGTAGCCAGACACTGCGTTAATATCAGCCTGTTAAGATGCTTTGTTGGCTGTCGTTGCCGATCCCGTTTACCCAGTTCGGGGTTTCTCTTTAGTCTGTTCGGCACTAATTGCATCTTAGATATTGCAAAATTCCACCCGTGTAGGCTTCAGATGACAACCAACCGGCGTGTTTTGCGACTGCCTGGTATCTGCCCATACAGGAGTGTCCCGTTACGCGCTCAATCGTACGACTTGAGCTCCAACCCAGGGAAAAGTCGTGACCACTACCATTTAATGGAGACGAGTCAAAGACTAGGTCACAGGAACTCTGCACATATACAACAAACAATCAACATACCATGTGTGCTAGACTTTCACACCATTGTGAATCAAATTTTCAATCGAACCTACGTCAGCTATCGCGGTGGAAAGGTAGTTAAAATGTGACCGCTGGCTTTTGACTTTGATATTCGCTGTAACATCAAACATTTCTAATGCTCCCATTCACAACGTTCACTGATAATCGATTAAACTGGATTTTTGATGTCGATATCTTATACTACAATCGCATTCAGCATCTCTCTCGATACAAACGTATTAAAAAAGTTGTTTGCTCGCCGATGCGTGTCTCTCAGACCAACCGGCTATTAGGTACGTATAACAAGTACCGTAGGGGATTTTTCTATAGATAATTATTATACGGTTGGAATGTCCACATAATCGCTCATTCGTAAAAGTCTGGTGATTTACAACGGTTGATCAGGAAAACATAGAGACATGTCTGATCTAATCAGTTGGCATGATTGATCTTCTGGTAACTTTCAAGTGGACATGGAAAAGTAATCGTTTCAATGGGCGCTGACACAAAGGATGAGTGAGTCTGAAAGAAATTTTATTGACGGGTGGCCAGTTAAATTAGAACAGGATGATACACGGTCGATCACATATGCTTCCACTGTAAGTGATGGAATTCAATAGAGGGAGAGATTAAAATCAAAACAGTCTGTTAAGCGAGCTTCAACATGTTTACAAACTTACCTAACAGATCAGTCGCCATGTCAAGAATCTTGTTAAAGAAGTAATTGTATACATGACTTCAATCGCACTGGACTTTGCAAAGCCACAAAATTCACTTCCAAAATTCCTTCCACATGATTCGCGTTAGACTTTCACTAACGGATTCGCTGTCAACAGCAACTGTTTTGTAGGCTAACTTAGTGTGTAAACTTTGGAAATATTCACCACTGTGTGAAGATCTAACAGCTACTAACACTATTTTCAAGTTAGTAATCGATAGCCGGAGGTTGCCATTGACAAGGACTTAAAATACACCACATTTGTTGGCTGTTATCGCATACAGATAGAATTTTCGAGTTATCTCTCAAAAGGATGCATTGAACACAGAATGCACCGAAAGTGCACTATCGTTATTTTTTTCCTTGCAATTATTGTTAATCTTTTTACATACATACCCCCCTTTTCGTTATAGCTATACGACCATATCAAGATGGATGGGGCCTGGTCGTACGGTTTTAGTCCCCTCTGTTGAATTAGTACTCTTTGACAAATTTGTTCAACGATGTGTGTGCAAATTGTCGTACAAAACGAACATTTTATTCCGACCCTCCATATTTTAATTTGAGCATAGTAATCAACAATCTACTAAGTTTACGACAAAAGTTCATCCATGATCTTTTGTGAGCAGTCACATGGTTGTTCAATCAAAATCAAAGACTACACGGCAAACACCCGGTTGATTCAAATACATGTCAGCTATCGGATTCGAGGCCACGTCTCATTGATACCGGAAACCATGTCCTTGGGTGCTAAGTCGATGAGAGCCTATTACTGCACAGTGTTTCAGTCGAGTATGGTGTGGAGTAGTGTAAATAACCCGAGGCTATCAGAATGCGCAACAACAAAAGAGATGCCATTCCCATAAAATGCGAGGCTCAATAATCTCACGACATTTATTAAGTTAGATAATACTGACAGTTTTTTAGATGTACTCGATGAAAACACAGTTGCAAAACAGATTGGTCGAGGGACAGAACAACTCATTTAACCAGTGCAGTGGAAATCGAACAGGATTAATTACCCTCGTGGTCTTCGAAACAGGACAGATTAATCCAGTTGAACGACTTTTTAGCCGGTCGCAAACAGTCGACTGAACATAAGGACTCGACCGTTGCACAGTGGAAATAATTGGAAATCTATCTGATTTTCAAAAGTGAATTTTGTTATAAACAGAGAACTATGCAGCTTCGCTACGTGTAAGTGAATCTTCTGCAATAAGCTTCCGAAACGCAGTGATATTCTTTTCTCAAAGAATTATGGAGGTTAATCATCGTTGTCAAGCATTAGCACATTTCCATCACAGAAAGATAATGGTAAGATTAAGGTGATGACTATGACGACGACAAACATGGGAACGTTACGAAGGAGTGCTTGTTAAAGCACATTTGTAATGTATGGGCGCTGCTCAGCCACATTCTGTGTCACGCCTGATGCACGGATGAGGTAGGTGTTTTGACTACTGTTCTGACAACAAGCATGACCAAATCACATCTATATCTTCATCAGCAAGTTGTCATGAATAGTTTTTGAGGTGCCGTTTATATTCCGTCACGCTATCAATCATCACCCAGTTTGAAGCGACTGGTATCACTAAAACCATGGAGCAGCCTGAATTAGTAACACGATGTTACAGAAATTTATTCCAACGTATGGATCGTCAATCAAGATTCAACATAACGATCGCATTCAGATGAGTTTCTCAGTTCTATTTATAACAGTATCGACGGACTGCAGATGTATCTAATAACCAAGACTCTGTCCGAACTGGAGTGAGATTACCGACAAATTGGTATCACCGACTGGAGCCATCTGAGGTGGAAATGTTTCACCATCAACAGAGTTGATTACATCAATATGCAGAGCCTTGAGCATAAGGTATAAATGCAAAAGCGGACCGGCCTCAATTCAAACCTCAGAGAACAAGTAAACATGTTCTCGTGCGTTTGTTTAAAAATAAAAGTCTAATCAATTTTCCACCACATTCGCTTTGCGGACTTTTAATCTTCAGCTGTTAAAGCTCATTCAACCTGATCTGAACCATCACCTTCATACATTCACTGAAAATTCAACTATAATGCAGTACTATATCATGTTTTAATGTTATGTGTACCATTCGAAGATATTGTGAAGCCTTTCCGGTTTGCCGAACAGCACACATTACTGTCCAGAAATGCAAAAAAAACGGATACAATCACATGTTTGCCCAATAATCTATGGCTGGACCGATCGTTATATGTGAAGTAGGTGAGGGTACAACCAGGGAACAGCACACATATACCCAAGCAAATATCCCAGGATAATAAGTAGATTCACTTACACTATGCACTGTTGGAACTCTTCTACACCCTCCCCGCGTACATGAAAGTCTGCACACATACATATGCATTTTGGTTGTGACGGTTCGCTGAACAGTTTGTCTTGGCAACGGGGTTCGACCTGGCAACAACCCAGCGACGTCTGCTCTGGTTTCACATAGTTTGTTGACTAACGAACAAGACAGATTGGGTCTGGGTGACTTCAGTCTTAATGGTACGTAATAGATGTACGTGTGTGTGGTCCACGCTGACTGACACGGGATTATCAACGAAAATGCCGTCTGGGTTCTCCAGCTTCAAAAGAACGGGAGTTACACCCGGTTTCGTCAGAATCCACTCGGTGGTCTGAATCTACAGGTTAATGATCCCAGCTGACGTTGTGGATTTAGTGTTAACGTGTAAGAGTACCATCAACGCGAATAAAACTGAAGTGTAGACAAACAATTTCCCCTGTTAAATTCCAATAGCACCCGTTATTTGTTATTCCCCACGTGAGAATTTTTAAGACTAACTTTAGGCCAGATACCTCCAGATGAACCCAAACGCCGATTAAGTTCTGTGCACTAACTTCAATAAGGTTACCTGCTGTCTGACGGCGCTATTCACCTGATAAACGTGGCATCTCGTGATTGATGTGAAAGTAGGCGTCCTACCGAAGACGCAAAGGATTGATCACTTAACGACTGAGATGGTCGATTAGAAAACCGAATGTTCTATATTTGTGTATCTACTATCTGAAACAACACGACTACGGCTAACTAAACTTACCCTGATTAACCGAATGAGCTGTTCCAGCAACTCCCGCTTATCTCAATGATGTAATATGGTTGATGTACCGCTAGCGTTGGTCTGACAGACATCGCAAGCAGGAAACAAATATTTCCACGACCAGTGATCTTTCCCGTCGATAGAGGTAAAACTGACCATCCAATGCCAGACAACAGGGTAGAAAGCGAAATCTAACAGCCATGTTATTAGACCCCCAAAAGTGTTTGGTTTGATGTCACAGATGTAGATCACTTAGTGCGGGAACTGGGCTATTCGAAGCACACAGACCTGCAACGCTAACCAAGAAATAAAGTCTTGGGTAAAAAATAAAGATTTCGACAAATAAGACAAATAACCCGAGTTGGCCGATTAGTCTTAACATGACACAAGATGGATTTTATCTTTTGTTCTCTCGCTTGTAAGTAATTCTAATGGGACAGCTAGGAACAAAAAACAAGATAACAGCTGCTACAAGTTCCCCCAGAATGAATATCACCGGCTTTCAACCACAGGTTTTACATTCACGTAAACTTTTCGGACAGCCCATTTCAAAAGGAAATCACTAGACTCGAATTTCATACTGACTAAAGCTCACCAGTATTGTAAATCCTCGTCCGAGCAGGAATTTGCACTGACTCTATGTTTGCGAAGCTAATGTGTTAACTATACCGCCAGTAACCTCACGGTAGGTATGATAAATCATTAATATCCAAACCTTTTGTCACAACCTTGTGTGAATAGTGTTCACATTGCCCGATCAAATGGAAAAAAGAAGAAGACATCTTGCTCATGCTAACAAATAGCCCCGTAATCAATAACCTCTCATTTAGGCCGATGTCACAGACTCCTTTGAACAAATTGGGCAACATATACTTGACATCTGTAAATGCTGAACTTATGGATGAGTACAACACCCAAGTCTGCTAGGCGTATAAATAAAACGTATATACCAAACAAATAGTCATCAGTGTACCACACTTGAGACTTGCTCTATAACATTCTGAGACGTGGTTAGTTTGCACCACACTGTATGGAAGGTGTGTGCCGTTCCAGTATATATACTTTGTGAACAACGCTCACATTCTATGATCAATTTTCTTGTGAGAGGCAAATGTTTCACGATACTCACCTTCAGATTGATGTGTCATCTAGTGACTGCGCAAATACTTCCATTTAGTGGCCAAGTAAGTTTGGTATATAGTTTTTGTTCCACTCACTAGGACAGATAGCACATAATCGCATTTAAACACAGGTAAGTTGAAGAGCTCCTAAACTGCATAGTGTTGAAAAGTCGTTTCCTTTCGGAATGATGTAGTTCAGCGGGTAAAAGATTCATTTTTTGGCAGTCTATTGGTTTTCCGTTTTATAATAATATCGCCCCCGGGTCACCTTCAGTGTTATCACATTGAATGAAAAAAGGTAATGGGAACCTCGATACTAACTCGTTTGATTTTATCGAATGTTGTTTGATGTCCGTCCTATCATTTTCGTAGTACTCCTCTACTGGTCAACATGCGGATGAGGTGCATCATGTCGGACAGGTTTGGAAAGAACCGACTCGAATAACTGTCCATGCCATTGAGTCGTGACACTGCTTTCACATCTTCAGGAGCTACCATCGTGACTATAGCCTTTGTCTTCTAGGGGTCAACTTTGAGTCCGCTTGAGGTCAGCAACTGTCCGTGAAAAGTGATTTCTTTTTCTGGTAAAGCCACTTCTTCGTGTGACAGGCAAGTTTCTCGATTGATGCAAACCGCAGAAATTACTCCAGGTTTCTGCCATGATCTTCTACAGCTTTTCCAAAAAATTACCAAATCATCTGTGACACGTGACTACTTTCGATTTGTCAAGTGTCTGGACTAAACATTTCTGAACAATTTCCTTGGACACTTTCAGTCCGAAGAGCAAACGTAACCAACCAAAACATCCAAAGGGGGATCCAACTGTAATAAAGTAACCGGACTACTCGTCTGGTTCTAACTTCCAAAAAGCCGAAGACAGCTTCACCTTTACTGATGAGTAGTAGAGGCTTTTGATTCTCATACAGACTGAATATCACCCACAACTGATCGCAACCGTCGCATTCCCATAGACTTTCCATTTGGCTCATTTCGAAAAAAGCACTAGACTCGAGTTTTGCTCTCATGAGAGCTCGTCACTAGTGCATATCCTTACCACTGCCGAGACTAAAACTCTGACCATGCTTTCATGAAGCAACCGTGTTTACCAGTGCGTCATTGGCCTCACATTAGGCACGACCGAATTATCATATGTGGACGCTCAGCCACATTTGCTTGTGAGCAATACTCCGATTGCCCGACCTCCTCCAGAGGAGACACAGTAACCGTCCTGTTAACTCCAATCGACGACCCCTCGACTAGAACCCCTCTCCAAGTTGAAAGCACAGAAATCATTAGCTTGTTGAGCGGTACTTTGATCACTGGTGAGTAGTAGGGGGTGTTGGTTTTTCATATATATTGAGCTTGTTTTCAAAAGGAGCCTGCTAGAAAATCTACGAGAACGCGCGATCTACAGTTCTACCTTTGTAGAAAATTGGCCTTGACGCAGTTCCGGTGGAATGTCATCGATGGTTGGTAAGCGGTAATATTCGCTTCGAAGCACTCCATCCAGTGGTTTGAGATCGACACAAACGGATGCTATCTGGCTTCTCTAAAGTGATGGAAATCTGATTGATCCAGTCAGTCGGCTTTTGTACTGAAACAATCACGTTAATTCGAAATAGTCGACCTCATTCCCTTTAACACTAACCAAGTATGGTCAACGGAATCTCTTGGACCGGCAACGCAAAAGGAACAACGTCGCTAACCACAGATAAACTAACGGCACCTGGCATGTGACCGAGGGTCGAATCAAAAACACATGAATATTGAACAATAACATCAGAACCGGCTAATTCATGCAGAAACTCATAGTGTTTAGCGGTGATGAAACCTATCAACTGAATAGCATCAGTACCCAAAATAGGCGTTGAATCTCGATCAACCACAAAAAATCCAACATAAATCTGTCCATACTTCGGATTCGTGAGAAGCAATGTTGCAAGCCCATTAACGCTTGTCGCCGAAACATTTCAGATTTTCAGCCGTACATTTGATGCGTGTATGCTGGAAACCTTGATGCAACTTGACGATATGACATCAACTGATGCGACGTCACTCTTTGTTTCGTTGCCATTTCGTTATTGCAAATGTCGATGCACTAGGCTAGCGTCAATTTTGGAATGTTCTGCAGTTTCTTCGTCACAAGTGAATTCTGCATGCCAATGACCATTCTGTCTCGTGTGAGAGTGTTTCCCAAGCATTTGTAGAAATCGTATGGTCTTGCAAGTTCCTTAAAAACGGTTGCATATTGCCTTACTGTTTTTCCGGCCCAGGAACGTTCGGACGTTTCGTTTGTTTATCTAGAACAAATGATCACGCAAATGATCACGCTGAGTTTGTTTCTGTCCTCTTCGTCCTCGAAGGTCAAGTTTCCAAGAACTGGTCTTCCTCCATCTCCGACTGCACGCGGAAACATAGTCAGATGGTACTCCTTACTGGTCTCCAACATACGGGCCAACAAGCAAAAATCTTCGTACTTTTCTCTCCATACACACTAGTTGCCCACAAGTCTGTTCGTGCTGTCCACACCCAGCAGTTCGGGAGAAGCAATCATTAGCGGGTTCGTCGTAGTGTTAATTTTTCCAACTGCAGTCTTCTTTCTTTTTCTGATGCTATGTTGAAAATTCGCTACCTCCCGAAAGCAAATCAAAAGCACAATTTGTGACACAAGAAGTCTCAATTTTTGATAAATGGACTGAGAATAACACAACGTTATGAGCAAGTTGTAATACTGTACGTTTCAACCACCTCAGGTGGTCTTCCTCAAGAGTGTTGTAAACGAAATCACACTAACAAAGGACACTTCGGAGGGAAGTCACCCGAGATGGTTGAGACGTAGAGGATTACAACTTGCCCATAACGTTGTTCTCAATCCTTTTATTAATAACGTGTTAAGCACGGCACTCAGACTGATTGACTTCATTCGTACGGATATCTTATAAGAGCTCAGTTTATTGAGTTTCTATCGGTTGTTTTACAAACAAGATGTATCAGTAAAGTGAAGGACTACAATTGGTGCCAACGCCTTGACTTTCCTATTGGTCGGCTCGGCTCCGATTGTAGCTCGTCTGTTTTAACACGCGAGTCACTTCAACAGCATGTTTTAGCCCGATGCTCGTTATAACAAAATCCGAGGCTAGGACAGCGTGCCGTCCTGATTGGTCACCGTGCTGGCCTGCCAGGCTGTTCGCGTTGTAGACGGGGATTGGCCGTAGCTTTCTGAGAACTGCCGGTTAACTTCGTATCGATGCGTTCGTCCAATTTAATCCCTTTACACATGGCACCGGGAAACAAGCGAATACAGCCGGTTGTTAGCAAAGTACTGGTCAAAAGAAGACAAAGGGATCCCAAATTTAATCACCAAAAAGGTGATAAGAAACCAGAAACGTCTCGGCAAAGCTACGAAAAACGAAGGTGAAACATACACAGACCAATAATTTAAACCTGGTTCCGACCACAGCAACTCACACAAGAATTATCATGATTTCCTTATTAGCCATGGTGTTGAAAGAACTGATGGTCTGTACTTTTTTCTACTTTAAGGTGTGTGGATTTCCCGATGTCAGGATAAAATCACCGAATGAGTATCATCAGAGGTGCTCCGTATCTCCAAGACCGTTCAAACCAAACGTAATACGCTACAAAATAGTGCATATCTAACAAATCATCACTCACAATGGAGCAGGGAGATTTCGTCACTCCACTAAAGATCACACCGTGTACGATAGCGTAACTGATAACCCGCCGTCGGGTTAATTTGTCATAGTGATCGACGCCAGACGATCAACAACAACACAAGTTGCTTGCACCGCACACACCACGTATTCCGAAGAAATAAGAAAAGAAGGCGTGTGAGTGGAAGCTTTTGTGGTCCGGCTGGTTAATATTCCTCGGAAGTAAAAACTGGGAAATATCAGAGGTAATATACAAACTGGTTAGAAGGATACTGGAAATATGATTTTACAAAACCAGTGGTTCAGTGTACGAGTAGATGTCATTGCACACTAGATAAGATAAGGAGGAAAAACTAAGATTCAACGCTGGTTGGAAAAGCGAACAAAAGTACGAAGAAATCTGGAGGAAGTAAAAAGCAGAAGGCCATCTTGACCTATTACTCTGACAAAAATAGTGGATAACTTACCATACGGCGGTGGTCATTGGTTGGTAACAATAGAGAGAACGGACATAAATTTTTTCGTGCCTCAAGGTGTACTATGAGTACGTTGATGACCTAACAATTCGAGATGATCAGCGCTTTCGCGGCCGCATTTAGCGCAACGCTATGTGGACATGTTACCGCGACCTATGGCACCTTTGGTTCCTTTGTGTACCGCGCGACTGTCTCCGATTGAATCATCGGACGCTCGTCTGCATATTTATCCAGATGGTCTGGTTCAGGGTCAAGACCTCCCGTGATCCATAATTAATATTACAACCCAAAAGACTCCTTTCCATAAAATCTTGGTAAAGCTGCTTCTGATCATCAGGATTTCGAACATCTGCTTTTAACTGACGGTACAGCAGCTGCTACGGAATCCGTTCATCGCCCACCCTACGGACGTGCCCTAGGCAACGAAGCTGACAAAACCTCAGTATGGTTTGCATCCCACCAGCTTCCGCTCGACGAAGTACTTCAGTGTTCAGGACCACACCCGACCACCGATTACCCATGATGGATCATAGATATCGCAGAAGGAAGTCGTTGCGATATCTCACAGTTCGCTGATGCAATGTTCAACTTTCACTGAAGTCAAACAGCTTAAACAGCGATATTGGACAGTAAACAAGCAGCTTTATTTTCATTATCAAGTTAAGGTTATTCCATACGAGCCCACAATCCGCGCTCCACAAGCAGATATGTCGACAGGTTTTTACTCAAGTACCAGAAGTTCGTGCAGTCATTCACAATGTCTCCATTGACGCAGATCCCAGATTTGAGCACACTATCTTCTCTCAGATAGAACTGAAGGAAAGGAAACGTTCGTGTTGATATACGAACCAAATTTGGATACCGCGATCGTGAAAAGTGTGACCAGTAGTTGAAGGTCCTCTTCGTTATAGGTAAACAGTGCACTATCATCTGCAAACAACTGTACGCGCACTGTCGAATTACGTAGATAAAGTGGAGCGCCGAAACGTCGAATAATCAACAATCGACTGTCTACGCGTTATTCAAATTCAACACCGTCTAGCGAGTCCTGAAAAGCAACGGTTGCCATTGCAGTCAAAAATACTGATTAGGATTGGGATTAAGACAAGACTAAGCTTCACATCAACGACAGTAAAAAAAAATGTGGAAGATCGGTTAACACGATTGTAGACTTGCCCACACATTCATATGCAACATATAAATCACATTGACGAAGTTAACTGGACATTCAAATTTACTAAACACCGTCAACACTACCTCACAACTCAGGGGATCAAACACCTTGTTGAATTCCGCAACGACGGCACGTAACAGGTGGTTGCATTCAGGGCACTTCTCCTGGATCTGTTGAGCAGTGAACATCAGGTCGATCGCACTGCGACTCTTCCAAAATCCAATGTTTTTCGGCAGCATTTATCTCAAAAACTTCTGCAATAATTCGGTTCCGAAGGACTCAGAAGCGTGGTGTCAAAACAACTTTTGGCGCTCTGTGTCACCCCTACTTCCAAGCAAAAGTACGGTCGCGACACCCTTGAATTCTTGGGGAATTGCTCCATGCTCTCAGATGCGGTGAAACAGCTCGAGTGAAGCAGGTTCCAAAAGTGGACAGCCATGCTCCAGAGGTTCTTCCGGCAACCCATCTGCACCTCCAGCCTTTCTGTTTCACGACCGTTTACGCTTCTGCTAAACCCGGGGAAACAGCAAGTGAAGCATTTGACATCTAGTTGTGGCAGGCTATACGTGATTACCCAATCACTATTAGCTGACTGGTTTAGTAGGCTATGAAAATGCATGCGCTGGACTTTCATTAAGTCTTCAGATTGAATGCACTTAACGTCACAATCCTCATTAATCAATGTTTTAGTGAGCTAGACAGACGGGCAAGAAATCACCATAGGCAAATTGTAGAACCACTTTTGTTGTCGGCTTTACATCAGCTCACCTTGCTTCTTCCACCAGTCGTCCTTGATTCCGTAAAGTCGTTCAGTGAGTTGACTTGGCTCTACTGTTTTCATTGCTTGGGTTCATTTTGAAAACAACGAACACCTAATTCTTCTCTCTTATCACAATCGAGATAATTGCATGGTTGATGCTGGACCCATCTGGACGTTTCTGGCTTTGAATACCGATCGTCTTGATGGCTGCTGTCGTGATGTGTTCCTTGAGCTGTTGCCATATACCCTCAGGGGTAGCGGACATAGGAGCGTCTTTAAGATGAACGACAATTTAACGTTGAAATAATCTTCTATTCTTCGAATCCTACAGTCGATTTACGTCCAGCTTCTGCCAGTGACCGGAAGATCTACAACAAACAAGCACGCGTAAACAAATAAACGATTTGACCTTGACTAGCTTATGATCCGAGTTGAATTCAGCCCCGCAAATCACTCCCGTAATACGCACTTCACGAATGTCGCGCAGTCGCACGATCATTTAGTCAAGCAAATGCTGGTGGCCACCCCGTGGATGAATCTACACCATGGTGTCTTTCGCAACCAGCTGGAATTTGTTGTTTGTGATGGTCAAGCTGTGGACCACACATAAGTGTAACAGACGATCAACGTTTTCACTGACTATACCGATGGCGTGGAGTCCGAGGACTCCTGGCCAAGCTGATGAATAGCTCCGAACTCATGCATTGAAGTTACCCAGAACGAACAGTAGATCATTGGCCGTTGTCACATTGATTGTGGCGGACAGCTGATCAAAGAACTGGTCCTTTGTGTCAACGGTGTTACACCTAGCTGGACCACAAACAGCTGCAGCAGACCTTCCTCGACCAAGTTGCAGGCACATGGGCACGATTCAAGGGTTGATACGGTGTAGTCCCTTTAGCATCAAAAAATCGATGCGATCAGTGACTGCGAAGCAAACATTGTGCTCTTGGGTACCTTTTCCTGAGTAAGTCATCCAGCAGAAAGTATAACCAGCACCTGTTTCTTGGAGCTTATCTTGGTCTAAAAGCTTTGTTTCACTCAAGGTTGGGAAATCGATGCCACAGTGGCTGTCCCATGGTGACCAATGTGATGCTGAGTTTCGGATATCCATAGTTGCATCGCTGCAGCACCGTGTGCATATTATGTGTTCGGACGTACAACGTCTGGCGTCCAAAGACGTGTCGCAGATTAGCATGTAGGGACCTCAGATTGGGTCTCTGACACAAACATTTGACCTATGAGACAAAAGGAAATGAGGTTTTTCTTTGAGGACACCACCCGAAGCCAATGATTCAAAACTCTGACGCGCTTGAGGATGAAGGGCTAACCCAGCCAGAAGGAGCAATAAGCTGATGACTTATTCTATCACTGATGTATGCAGTAGGTGTGTTATATGCCACATCAAGCATCTTGGAATTAATGTGAATTTTTCGACCTCACAGGATAGCACACTGGCGGTCAAAGTCAACTGTCGTGCGATAGGAGTGTCCTTTATTCGACAGTACTTGTCCTAATTACTTCCGCCCATATGCGAAAGACAGCGGTGCCACAACAATAAATATAATCCTGCTGTATAATTATATATTTGTGCTTCACTGCCCAAACAACCCTACGCATCAGTAGCGCAACATACGAACCCACGAGTTTAATCTGGAGACACACTGAGTGATCTTTGTTCGACTGCACATAAATCTTGACCCATCTTGACTGAAATGAAGACATCGATTCTCAATCAATATAGAAAACACTAATTCTTAGGTTCTCTGCATTTCTGGAGATATCAGTTGGTAAATGAACATTACCCTTACATAATGCACGCTACACCTTCACCTTAGCTGAATTCAGGCAGTACATAAGTGTACCGACATATTACCTCACCGTTAATGGTGACCTTAATGGTAATCAGAACAACACTACTATTATGTGCGGCGTTAACAAACAGCACATCAAATATTGGTATCCACAAACCTTGCACAGTAGGAGCTATGATGCTCTGATAACACCGAAAAAGATTATAACTGTTCACTATAACACACTACGCTGACATCATCTTTCGTGCCACTGAAGTTTTTGGTACGCAACCTCAAAGCGCAATACTGTCCATCCGAACGCTACAATGCGTTTTATTCGCCCTGAGTCACACACGCGCGACCGTTCGTCCACGTCGATTTGCTGAACACGCGCAAGCGCACACACGGATGGCAGATCAATAGACTGATTCGGCCGCGCAACAAGCACCACCGGATGGCACAATATCGGATGATTAATGGCATATGCGTGCATGTATCGGATGTATGTGTTCGCACGCGTGCTGGTCGCAGTTACGGGTACACAGACAAGTTGGCACGAGGAAGTAAAACCGATGAAAGAATTGATCGTGAACAAACACAGCCTAACACGTACTTCCCACACATACAAGCCAATTACCATCTCCTGTCACCGAAAGTGGGAAACTACTCGGTTCAGGCAACAAGATTGTGCATGCTTCCTCGGACTCGTGTCAGTTCACTGTTCAGCACCTTGGTGTAATTGGTGTAACAACACTTTTCCCAAAACAAATTTTTACACATGCACACTCACAGCAATCGGTGACATGAGGGTACTTGTTTCAGGTCACTGTGTCATAGTCAACCCTAATTTGTGTGCTCCGATACATGTGTTTCCCGACAAGTTTTATTGCACTTTGCGTTTGGTGGAATAGTTCCCCAGTGGGCAACGGGTACACGGTGAAAGCGCCCTGGTGCAGTTAACGTGAAAGCAGCATTAGTGACGATCCTAACTATAGGATTGTAAGAGAAAAGGCAAGGTTAATGATTAGTCGTAAGGGGATTCATTTAATGTAAATTGATGGAGATATGCACCACTGATGAGCTTGAAGAGCGAGACTCGAGTGCACAGCTTCTTCTCGATAGGAAATTCCTGATAAGTTTGTAGGCACATACAGAACAGCAACCAAAGTGTATTGGAAACACTACTTTATAGCCAAACACTGGAATAAATCGACCTGAACAGCAGATTGCCCAGCCAATCTTAGATAGTCGGAAATCGCAGCGAACATTGATTGCACGGGAGCCCTACCTGCATTTTAGTTCAAATTCGTTACCTACTCATGAGTAGCACATGTAATAAGAGAAAGAACAATAACTGCCGCAGAGAAATTATGGAGCAGGGCCAACGCAGTATTTTAAAACTCCTATAATTAATCAGTGGTCTTACAGAAGCGTGCCCAGTTGCGCAGGTTCATCAGAGCACGCGTCCCAGAAAAGTACGCAACTGCACGACAGTGAAAAGCTTTGATAACGGTTACAACCACTGCAACCGAAAGGCTCAGTACGAGGTGGACAAGTAGGAAATAGTTTATCCAGTCATTGTTTTCACTTCCCAAAAAATATTCGCATAAACAAAACATCTATGCCTACACCCGAGCTAAATAAATACAACGCCGTCGATACTAGTGTACTTCCATCACCATGTCACAAGAGCACCTTTAATTCGAACGCATTACAGCATTCACCCAAGCAAGAAACTCGGTTCAGTAGAGCAGTGTTCCTTAATGGGAAGGAGCGCAATTCAGTATGTAAAACCAATTAGATGAGTGCGACATCTTCTAAAAGGTATCTTAAGTTTGTTACAATCACGAAAATGGTCAAGCGATAGTGGTTTATACTGTGAACTCACAATGGCTGATCCTAGAGTATTAAAGCCCTAAGAGACTAAAAAGAAGCATACTTTCAAGTGGTCTGAGCATAAGAGTTCTGGTTATGACTACGTAACCAGTACAGTGAAGTACGGCTACAAGTGAAGGTAAACAGCGGCAACGTTCACAAACCGTTCAGCTCTGAACCATTCAACAGCTTGTACTGTGCAACAACACAGTTCTGTCGTTTCATCTAGCCTCACGGCCACGTTATGAAGGAAAACATAATGAGAAAAGCTGTACGTTAGAGAATGTCATCCACCTAGACGCTGTTCTGATATCAAAATCCAATTCAAACATGGCTGTCTCTGTTGGCTTTCTCCGCGAAAAGGTCTTAAGTTCCTAACGCAACATCACTATCTGGGTCAATTGTGTGTGCTCAGATTACAAAACGAAATCTCTGCTATCTTCTATCCTCTTCAGTTATGCCCGACGTACATCACTCACCTGTCCCGATGAGCACTTGGTGACCGTTGGTTTGACGGGTTTCAAGGAATAAATTCCTATAGAATAAAGTTGGCAATTAATTTTTTACTCGGATCACATGTGCATCTGCCAGAACGGGATTTGGTGAATGCCCACGAAAGAATTCACACACTTAGCAACCTATCCCATAGCCAACGATTAATCAAGCTGCAGGTGGCCCACAACAATTGTTGCAATGTCTACTTCATGTGAAACTATTACCTATTTCAAGTCTGAATAAGTTTTTCCTGTATTATTCTACGTGGTCTACTCTTACAATGTAATGTACAAGAATCTTGTAACTCGCAAAAGTACTCTTCGGACAAGAGTGCACCTTCACAGAGGAGAATCTTCACTGTGTATTTTACAAATACTTTTTCACGTAGCCCGAACGGAAGTAGTGCTATAGGGCAACGAGTTTGTTAGTCATTGGGAAAAGTAAACAACTAAAATCTAGACAATGGAAATTGACTTCCAAAAACAAATGCGGCCGTAACGAATTAACACATGAAATACAAGTCCCCTGAAAAAAGCCTCACAATTGCCTTGCCGTCAATGTCCACCGAAATTTCCGATCACCACTAGAGCCTCATCAATCACTGATTGCAAGTCGAGAAACTGATCTGGAAGATGTTCAACGGATCAAACAAATATGTAAAACGTCACAGACCACTGAAACGAATGTGACCAGAATCTCTCGCACACCTGGCGACCGGTCTTGGATAAACCAGATTTGATGCAAGCGGAACGATCAACCGCGGAACAAAACAGTGAGTAACGATAGTTCAATTGGTATTAAATTCACACCCAGAAGCAGTCACCTAATTAATTGTACTGATCCCATCCTAGCACTTTTCGTATCCTCTCGCTCAGAAACGACCAACATATTCAGTGTGATTTTACCCGTCTCTTGTGATTTGCTCTACGGCGTCTTATGTTTAAATTTGTGTCATACCGTTGTAAACACTTACCATGAAAAATGATTAACATTATCTGAAGAAACATGTTTACATCCTGCACACAAATTGTGAAATCTTACAGTCTAAAACGTAGGCTATAAGAAAGTAAAGATTCTAGAGAAAACGATAGATCGCCGTAACAACCAAAATCGATTGTTTCAGAAAGGCTACATTAACTTGCCGCGTTGCAATAAACATCAGAACTTCCTGAACTGGACAGTGTCTTCTCTGACGGCGATACCGGAAAAGTGAACTTGGGTGGTAACAAAGCAGTGCTACCTATTTTGAAATGTGAATCAACCGACGCTTCTGAATGATGACCGACATGGTAATGATTAACCGATGTCAGTAAAGCATGTTCAACTGCCGTACTGAAACAGTGCCAGTAAAGATCTTTGTTTGCACTAGCGGTTCACAGAGTTTTCATTATATCCCAGTAATGTGCAGTCACTGCAATTTCCAAAACGACATCACGGAGCTACCTAAAAATAACCTACCTCCAAACAGAGGTACACAGGATATATGGAGCTCTACCTAGTGGCTCTCTGGTTAAGATAAACGTTACTACCGACCAGTCTCAAAGTTAATTGCAAGGCTAGCAAAACACCATGACACATTAGTGGACTCGGGCTAAACGTTTATGTAATTCTGTACATCGCAAAGCCCTTCAGTAGGTCGTCAATTACGATGCAACCCACACTTTGCAAGTCAACATTTTGTTGTGGAAGGCAGTCCACAATATTTTGGCACTCACACTATCTGGTAACCCATGGAGATATTCGCCATATTCATAATAGCCCGGTTATAAAATCGTTCTGTGGAAACTCTGCAATTTCAGTGGTGTTTGAGAAGCCTTCGTTGATTAACCTAGGAATCAACTGATATGTCTAATGCCTCAAACAATCCTAGGTACTCTCAAACGATGAACAGATTACACTGAAAATCATAGAATAACTGATGGACTTTCGAATCAACTGACCAGTGAATAACCAGTGGAACATAACGTGTTCGTCGGAAGGTAACGTGCATAATACTGTAGCAAGTGCAACCTATCTGTACAGCTGTTAGGCTCAGTCTGTTCATGGGGAGACGTCAGTTTTTAACCTCGACGCCTATATCGCATGTCAAAGATGCGTGGGAAGCGCCACATGGACAGCGATGCGATTTGCCAATGTATTTTTGGAATGGGTAAGTGCAACCGCGAGTTTCACAGTGTGGTGGCTCGACAGGCTTCGTGAGTGCTAATCTCCGGTATGCTAGACAGCGTAGATTTTGCAAGTGTCACATTGGAATCTGCGACCAGATATTTTGGTATATCAAGCACATGTACATAATTTAGACCGACTCAGGTGACAGTACGAAATACCCTGTTGCAGACTATCGGTACACAGTATTGTGGATCAGTCCCGTATGCAGAATCTTCCACTTATCGCGTCAACTGCACGTACCCAAAAGAATAATTAAACAGCATGCAAATGTGCATAACAGTGAATCACGAACGACTGTTGAGCACATAAGCAGCAGCTTAACTGAGTTAGCTCTCAGTTCAGTGACAGGGATCGCAATCACATTAGAAAACTAACTGACTCACATATCACTCTGTTCAAACTTGATATTTCGTCGTCTTGAAAAGTTGCGCTATCTAATTAGAACCGTATACAGTATTTCCAATCGCTGTTTGTCAATTTGGTCCTCTACCGAAAGCCTGAAAACAATTCACAGCCACACCTACCTTCCAAGGTGGATACAGAGAGGACTCAGAAACCTAGCGACCAATAGCGTTGCTCACAGTAATCTTCAAAGTAGTGAAGGCTTTACCATATGACTGTCTCCGGGTCAAGGTTAAAGGCCTTGAATTTATCACCAACGTACACCATAGGTCCGTGAATTTGATGACTACCCGTGACTTTTGGGCGAAGGCTGCTGAAGCAAATGTGGTTTACCATAAAGTTTCCAAAGCTTTTGATAGGGTTGATCATTCCATCTCGTTAAGGAAACAATGGTTAAAACCTCGATGAGCGCTTACTCACGTGGCATGAGGATTATCTAACTTAACGTAGGTTCAACCTCCAGATGAATGGACAGTCGTCAGAGTAATTATCTGTCAATAGCGACGTTCTGCAAGAGTCCCTGTAATTCATACGTCCCGTTCTACACTGATAACATAATGGTACTGGGTTCTAGACCACCCGGAAGATGTGGTAATCCTACGGAACGATTTGAACTGTCTAGACCAATGGTCCGTCGAAAATAACTTGCACTTCAATGTCAGCAAATGCAGTCATGCACGTTCACGATCAAAATTGTGCTGACTACCGCCTTGGCGACACAAAGCTACGCGTATCAGTATGCTAGCGAGACCTGGGGAGCATAGTGACAGAGTCTGTCTACAAATTATGCAGTCATGGTTAAAAGGGTAGGAGTAACTTTGAACTTCTTAAGAAGAATTTGTGGAGACTTCCACCTCGGAATGTTTCCCATTGCTCCCCTCCATAATCTGCCCTTACCTGGAAATAGACACACAGATCCGTCGTCCTTATATCACAAAAAGATTTAGCACTTAGTGAAAGTGCCCAGAGGGTGACCATCAGATTTACGGGACACAGGAAAATCACCCACCCGGGAAGACTGGCAAGATTAAGTCAATTCTCGATTGATTAGTAACACCTCAACGAAAGCCTAATTCTTATCTATAAAATACTCTGCGCCCGGTTCACCTACCGGCACTTCTCCTACCTAACAAAGATGAAATAATTTGTTGCACTTGGAATAGATAGGTTACTTTGCAGATAAAACAGTTACACAGTAAAGATCTGTTAATACTGGGACGCATTACTCAACTATGTGATCATGGATAAATCGGTAGGACGCTTTTAAATTTTACTCCATCGGAAAATACGTGAAAGACAACCTGCGCTGCAAGTTTCCTAATCGTCATTCCAGCCCAGTCCCACAGGTCATTCGGCGCGCACATTTCACGGAATACTGTGTGTTTCCCTGTTCGTTGTTGATGTGACAGCAGTCAAGAGCTTCACTGAGGTTTCCCATTATTTATTTCCATTCACTTTTTACTTACACCAATGAACCGTCCAACACAATTTTTCACCGACCAACACAGAGACAGTAACAACTGTAACTGTAACAACCTATGAACCCATGAACCTCTACAATAAATCAACACAGGGACAACAGTTGACTGGAATGAACACAAGACCAAATAGTAACTTAATTACGCTAGCTACTACCTTCATGAATACATCACTGGATGTCAATGCTTGATCCAAAAAGGCATAAACTGATTTCCAGGAATCGGGGTTAGGCAGTTACAGCATCTTCTACCTCTGTCATTTCGCCGGCCTCTGCAATAAAAAGTTACGTTTTCATAACGACGTTGTGAATTGTGTTTAATGTATGCTCAACATGCATGCATCCATACATTCGACAACCATCTAGGATGTTCATTTAATGGAAATCTAACTCTAGTACTGATAAATGGATTACGAATAACACAACGTTATGAGCAAGTTGTAACATTCTACATTTCAACCACCTCGGGTGGTCTTCAACTAACCCTAGTGCACTTTGTCCAAAGTGCTGATCTCCACCGTCGGAACATTTAACGCTTAATGAAGGCATCTGTGATATGATGTAAGAAAATTTTCAGGGTAGCCCCCTACTAATTAGTCCTGCGTTAACACACAATGCATTGGTTGAAACCAGTTAAGACCATTCTCCTCGTCTATGGTTACTAACGTACCGCTCCTTTGCTCTGTCAAATGTTCTATTCCGACTTTACTGCTATACCCGGATCCCTGCTTTGCGGCTTCACCCAGTCTACTAGCGCGGAGTCAGAAAGAACACGAGTGTGGAGAAAAACGCTGTAACGCCTACTTCAAGTTCGACAAATGAGTGAAATGAATGTAAATATATAGCATAAAGTAGTTGTCGAATATGTCTGTTTACAAGTCAAACTAATGTCCGGTTGCTTACGCCACTTCGCGACTAAGTGGGCAAGTAGGGCTAACTCCATAGCCATTGCACTCTGATTGGCTCATCGGGCTACCATGATACCCACACACACTTTCACGCCTCCTCCTGGTTGGTTTAACCTGCATGCCAAATTTTTGTTGAAATATTTCGTCAGCCGTCACCGATGACCTGACTACGTTATTTTGATGAAGTCGCCCCCTAACAGTTATACCAGACATGGTGGTCTTGAGGCGCTGTTCACTTTGTGAAATAAACAGTCTAGGAACGGAAACTGACAGTCTTCCGGCTACATTTCTCTAGTAACTCTGATAGGGGGATTGGTCTCAATTAGCCACTGCAAAAGGTGTTCCCAAGGAATAGGAAAGCACAACCACTGCACTACACAAGAATGATACGCCTGATGCTACACATACAGTTTCCAATGAAGTAGGGGTCGGGGTTTGTTTCTAAAAGAGATTATAGTGAGTTCAACCCTGGTACATACGTTCATTTGAGGATTCACATATGTATATACAAATAAAGGCCAGATAGGAGACGCACAGTCGGAAAACTACATACGAACCAAAAAGACCAAATCAATTAACACAGTAACAGTATTTTCATTTTTGAATAGTGATAATGAATACTATGGCTAGGAAAGCTAGTAATCTTGATAGTAGTTAACGAAATGACAGATTAATAAATATAATGATGCGAAGAAAGAACTGAGCAAAAGTAATGGAAAATTACGAACAAAAAGTAAACAACCACACAGATCCAGGCTCACCACTACGTGCGTTTGCCATCCTCACGAGCAAGAAATGTGCATCGTGGACTCAGTGAGGAGGCAGCTCAACCAGGAACCAGAGCCAATAGCACCCGGCAATTCCTCGATAGAAATGCCTTCTCTCTCTATCCAGCTCATTCAGAGAATCAGGCATCACAGTCCTCACACAAGCTCTTCGTAGGCTTGCATTTCAGAACGCAGCAGTATTTGTCTTATTCGAAGTCAGCCGGAATCAATCGACGTTTGTTCATGTTCTGTTGAAGCAGTACAGTAGCAAGTCAGGCTAAGAGAGCCGCAACCACTAGTCATGAGTACGATATGAGTCAAGAAGACGATCTGGAAAATGTTCAGGTAATCAGACAATGTTATACCAGTAGTTGCTTCATCTGAAGAATATATATATAGCTTGGTCCGAATCCCTGTCTTAACCGAAGCTTGATGACTAGTACATCCATTCTGAAATCCTCCGTCCGAATCTGTTTCCACTGCATCATCAAATGACAATTTTAGATGAACACTTGATGCACATATTGCTGAAGTTATCATGACCTTACGCACCCTGATCATCTGGACAAATTTGAAATGGTAAACGAACCTCCAGTGCCGGTGTTGGTATGTCATTACCTAGTGAGGTGTGCTTGTCATATGCCTGAGTGTCAATATCCATGTCACATTACTCGTTCTATACGCTAAGTCCGCTTGGCTCTACATTACACATTCCTATGGTCTTCATCATCTCCAAAAAGATCAACTTAACGCGTATTTTTTGTCTTTTATTACACCTCTTAATACCGTCCAATACAGACCCAGGTGTATAAACATCATAATTTACCCTTAATCCGTAAAATAACAACTATTCCAGTCAACGATTTAATAGCAAAAGCCTTCAATTAGAGAGGTCATGAACATCATTATACCCATGCGTACGATCTATTAGGGACACAGTGATCGGCCTTGAGTGAACTTAATCAACTAACAGGTTGAGTGCTCACAAGACCAACCTGTCACACGTCTCGGTAAGAGACAAAGGAGTTTAGAACCAACTTACGCAAATGACCGCGTGTTATCCCCGTTCAACCAGAGTAGAGCATAAACCTCGAACTATGACCTGTTACCTTAGAATTACAGTCCAGATATACATTTTACCTGGACCAAATAATCCATAATTTCCAACTCGTTCACCTGGCTTGAAAAAGTTATTGCTTCAACGGTGAAGCATCGGTAATAATTAACGTTGACTGTTTGCAAACTGCGCTCGAACTGCGAAGTTCTAATCCACAACAGGTATATTCCGAAAGTGTATAGTTTATAGTAATCGATGACCTATTACTCAACGTTGAATAAGAACAGTTTGAAACAGATATTATGACTGAGAAATCTTGAATGCGAAATCACAAAATGGAGTTGTCAAGACAGGTACCATAGATGAGCAGTACTCACAAAAATGTACTCAAGCGCTTCGATGCTACAACTGTGTCACACGAAACTCTGGGTTAATAGTGCACTGGCTAACACGGGGAACTGACTGTGGTTCACACCTACTGCAAGAAAAAGGTGCGCACTGATAATGAGCTTTAACACGAAGTATACTGGACCCGTATACTCCTCT
Organism: Paragonimus heterotremus; assembly: GCA_013368495.1. Classification (NCBI taxonomy): domain Eukaryota; kingdom Metazoa; phylum Platyhelminthes; class Trematoda; order Plagiorchiida; family Troglotrematidae; genus Paragonimus; species Paragonimus heterotremus. Next base: position 35,786 of record LUCH01000626.1, on the reverse strand, counting down.
CTTCTAGTGGAGCTGGGTGGTGACTATTCGCACACAGAAAGCTATCAAATGTGAATGGTGCTCGAGTCAAAAAGTCGATAACACGCATGTGTGACTTCTTGAGGTTCTAATGAACTGGATCAAGGAAACTGCATTAAATAGCACAACCAAATTAGACGTGGTCTTCTACTGTGCTCGCACTCAACAGGTGAAATTTTTCATTAACATACAATTGAAATCGTATCAAAGAAACTAACTTTAGGAAACAGTACGCGACAGTGAATATACAACAACAGTCCGGTCGGTTTCCTACGTTCAGGAAAAATAGCGCAATCTTGAATGTTAATCTCAACTAAAACAGAACTTGGTACATGTCACTTAGAGGAATGAACCGAGGAGTCCCAACTGCAACACGCTACGGCCATAGTGGAAATCGTGCGAAGTAATCCGTTCAACTTTTTTACTTTTCTTATTTACCACTAGTACATTTCATTAATGATATTAGTCTTGAAAATGAAGCAGCTAACCGAAACATCCTAACCACTGCTGTTCTCTCAAACCATCATGTTCTAAAACAATTATGCTAATGAAGCAAAAACAGGTCAACACAGCCAAACATAACAAAGTAGAACAGGGAGCTTTAATGCAGCTGGAAGTTCCGCTGTCCAGTCGAACCATTATTTGGACCAGTCATTTCTAAAAGATGAAAGGAACTCTGAAAATATGGCGAAAATTTAATATCGGGAGCAACTCATTCAGGTTCCACACGAAGTTGTACTGGAGATACTACATAGTTTAAAGAACAACCCAACGCCACCTTCACATCAAATTACATTAAATAGCTATTATTCTAGGCACTACTTTTGCCTGCTCAAATTATGTTCACTGAATAGCCTATTTGTCGATTAATGAATTAAATGGACTTTTCAAACTGTGTTCTTTTTTTTCTCGTTTTTACCATGGTTTATCTCTTTGCTAAATCAAAGATATCCACTTCAGGTAAACGTTCACATTCTCCAACCTATTCTATATTGCGCCAACGCCCTCTCCAAAAACGTATGAACACAGACCGTTTTTTATCTTTCCGAAGAGTTAACAGCATGCCGGCTTCTCGGTTCATGCGCACGTGTTGCACAGCTAGTGATGCTGCTAACAATTAAGATGAACGACACTGACTAACATATATCATTACGAAACGGAACAATCCGCTTCATCGTTGTAATCAAGAGGCAAACCGTCCTTAAAATTGCCTGGCGATCACAGTTCGTTTTCTGCTAAATGGGAGACTAATTTCAAGTCCCTGGTGGATCTGACCAGAAGGCTCGAACCACCACTCACCTCAACAGTGACGTGGAATATGCTTAAAAAAAACATTACCAAAAAGGCAAAAGGGAAAAAAGAAGACTAAACACAACCAGAAATAGTATGGATGCAAGTACATCATTGACCGCGACAATCTACCACTTCAAATAGCGTTTATAACCAGAGATTTGAATGGTCACGAGGACCCCAGCTAGGCAAGCGACACCTACGCACTTTGTTCAATGGTACAATCAGGGTCTTCATATTTCGCGACCACGCCATTGTTTGACCACCGCGCGGTCTTACCCAGCTGTTGGTGGTTTCAGTATACAACGTCCCGTACGATGAATGCCCAGCTGGCACGTGGAGTACGTTAACCAAATATTGCAAGCTGTGCAGCGTGATCGGCTGACCAACCGACTGCACATCCCGAGGGTTCAGGAATACACACTGGTGAACAGCCGTATTGCTCACGCGATGTACACTTCATATGAGCTAATTGGCGGAGACAACGATGGTCAAACACAGCAAGCCTGCTAATATCCTTTTTGTGAACAGGCCACGTTTCCCAACCATAAAGCAAAATGGAACGCACACAGGCATTATATACCCTCCCTTTCAGCGATAACCGGACGTCTTTTCGACGTCACAGATGACGCAGTTTGGCAAAGGCAACCCGTGTCTTTACTATCCTCGCTGATATCTCATCAGTAACATTACAGGCTGACGAGATGGTGCTACCCAAGTATGTGAAACAGTTCACAGTCGCTAGTGAATTACCTGCAATAAACAAAGTAGGGGTGGGAATGTCCCACTCCTGAAGCAACACTTTGCACTTTGAAGGTGCGAAGTGCATTCCATACAAACCAGCCGGGTCACTCACCTTATTCAGCATGGTCTGCATGTCTTCGGCAGATGGGCTAAGTTAGGCGAGTTCGCCCGCATACTCCATGTCGGCCAACCTGGAGCCTGGGATTCACACCAAGCTCATTGGATTCCTCATGTGCATCCTTCAGAATGTTGTCCATGACAAAACTGAACAGGAATGGGGTGATCAGACACTTTTGGCGAACAACACTAGAAGTGATGAACGCCCAGGACAGTTGTTCATAAACCCTCACACCCTGTTTTCAAAGTGAGAATACAGTGATCTTAACAGTTTCACTTAACCCCACTGAACTTCCTTACGAAATCAGTTTAAGAGGACGCTACGGGCAACCAAATCCAAAAAACAGTCCTTAGGTTAAAAACAAATACCATCGCCGGCTGCCTACATGAGTGTCGATGCTCTTAAATCGGTTGTAGGGTAAAAATGTGATCTACGCACTCTCGGCCGGAGCAGAATCCCGCTTGTTCCTCATGTATCCGACTTCATTTGAGCTTAGTGAGCGAAAGGAAAATGAGAACTTGGAAGCAACAGACACTAGACTGACGCCTCCGCGGCTGTCATATAAACCTCGGATTCCCTCTTAAATACATGAATCACTGCTGACTAGCCTCAATCACGAGGTACCTCTTGAGTTTTCCAAACCGTCTGAAGGAAGCTTGTCAATTCTGATGTCAACCTCTCCCCCATCGCCCTTGAAAGGAGATCCAGTACAGGAGCCTTATTGCGCAAGGCCAAGGCCACTTCCGGATCCGATGGATGACTGCCTGGAATGCGATAAGTGATAAGTTGGGCCCCATCGCGTCCGACTGAGGTCAGCTGAACTCCTTTTTGAAAGCTTCAGCTCAGCTGTCAAGAGGACACGACTGGCTGGTGATAGGTGAATGGTTTTCACATATGATCTCACTTACACCGATTCCCTAGCCAGTAAAACCGCGAATCATGGTAAAAAGCTTCCTGCAATTCTCAGAAAAAAGGCTCGTTCCACCTCTCTCGACTGTTTGACCGAGTAGTGTTCACGATCTTTGCGTAAGCTTTCGATTGGTCGTTATCATATTCAGAGCCCCGTGGAATCGAGCTACGATTGAATAATCGTAGGTTTACCAATGTGACAGAAATCAAATTCCGTTTCAGCTGCACACCTCCATGGGAACATTCCGCTTCACAAGTTTCACAGCTGCCATGGCTTGTTCCTTATATTCGTTCGCTACCATTAACTGAATGGAACTGGATAACTTCTTCAACAATGCCTCTTGTTAAGCGTTCCTAACACCCTCCTCACTCGAAGGCCAATTAATTACTTCACACTTGCAGATGTATGACCTCTCAGCAAATCACTTGCGTTAAATAAAAATGTATAGCCCAATCCAACATTACCTTTATTACTTCACATCTAAACTACAATTGTTCCCAAACATTTTTTCTTAAATCAGTGAGCCAAATGCATCCGACTGGAAGTAAAGATATTCATCATATGTGTATTCCGATTCAGAATACAGCTCCAGGCTTCATCCACCTACGCAGACGTCTCCACGAAGGATGCTACGTACAGTTTATTCTTGATCCTGTATTAAGGTATTCGCTTGCAACAAAGACGCGATGCCAAACAATGCGTGATGAAAGATTTTCGTGAATGTAGTCACTGCTTGTAGGCGTACCACTATCCGGCCACCTGCAATCAAGGGAGAAACGTTGCGATCATTGACATTTTTGACAAAAGTTTGAGTTATCAAGTAGCAGTCGATTCACGTAAGACGTAATAATCTCGTGGCTGTCAATGATCACCTGACTAATTCATATGCCGTGTGGGTCACACGTTAGTTAAAATTACAGAGCCCATAGACAGATGAAGAGGGTGGCTGATAAACGTCATGTCGCAGAACAGATAATAGAACGTGAATTTGGGATGACTTCCGCGACTGTTTTTCGCCCAATAAACCCGCAGTTATCAGCCATGGAAGGTTGTTTTTCAATAGGTAATCTGAGGTACGCACCAGACAGCACCATCATTTCTTGACTTCTTTAGTGTAGGCGAAATTAGTAAAGAACAACGCACTTAAATGAAGCTGACACAATTTTCGATGTAAAGTAAAAGTGATGGTAACTTCTGACCAGTGGTGAAATCGATCGCGCAGAATCAAGCATGGAAGACCATACGCTCTAACTAAACGAAAGGAATAAAAATGGTCCCGTAAGCAAGGTGCTCCACTAGAATATTAAGTGAATGGTACCATTCAGACAAACTATTCGCACTAATCATCCGGATTATCAATCACCACTGCAGTGCATTCCAAAATGCGTGCCAATGGACTGTATAATCACTCAGATGATAAGCCAGTGTCATCCGGATCAACAAGAAAGAAACATCTGCGACTGAACGCTATCATTTCTGAGGACCATCAGGAATGCGTCGAAGTTATGAAGGGCTAAGATGAACTGTGTACAAGTACTGTACATCAGACATTTAACCCACGACCACTCGAGGTAAACTATGCCGAATATTATCAGTGACTGTACGAATTATGCAATCTGAGTACGCAATGTAAAGCATCACACAAAATACAGTCTTCATTTTGTAGTAAATTTGTCACTTATAGGACAAACTGGACTACTAGGGGATATTTTGTATGGAATCAATAGAAGTGGTCATAACGAACAAAACGGAACCATGAAGAACAGAGGAGAATTGCCTGTAGTTAGTCCTGGCCATTAGAGGATCTTCCGGATCTCGTCTATCATATGATCATCAGGAATAGGAACATCTTAATCCTGGATGCGCATTCGTAATTTCGAGCAAGTCGACCGGTTTCATCATCTCCTGAACTTACCAAGTGAACGAGGTTCACAGAATAATCATCCTACACAGCAATAAGTCAGTGGTTCGCACTGACGTTTGACGGCTACACAACCACGGAGAAAAACGACGAGCCCCAGCCAAGACGATAGTGTTTATAACCAAACATTCAGTGTCAACTCGCTTATGCTTTGCAAACAAACAACACAGTAATAAGCGGAAGTAAGGCGCCATCAGCAAGATATAAATACAACAGTAACCATGTCGGTTTAACGAACGAGTGTCGATTGCGGCCACAACCAGCATCAAAGTTAATCGTAAGATCATGCTATTCATGAGTAGCATCAAACCACACCAAAAGAAAGCAGACTGTGCTGCGAGAAACCATGACATGGGTTGTTCTTAAACATTTCCAAGCATACCGGAAAACATACAAAAGAACTAAAAGAAAAATAGATGCAAATAATATATCAGTTTTACTCCAAGAGTATAAAATATAGATCTATGGAGAAATCGGGCGTAGTGTCCTGAATCTAACCTCTTCTAGAACCACATTGGAAGCTTCAGTCCAAGAGTAGGGCAAGGAAGAGTTGGTTGTCGAAACCGAGGCACATGTGCTAGACCAATCCGCAGCGAGATCGTCTCGGAAAGACACTCTGAGATCATTAGTTCTGGATTCCTCGGGACCGAAGAGACTGTTTAGGAGACATACGGAAAATCGAGGAATCACTTCGTCAACGGTGACATTGCGTTGACATACCTCGGCCAAGGAGGTCACATCCCGACCAGCTAAGCCACAGGGGACAATCACGCGTAGCCAGTCCAGTGGTTCGTTGGAACAATTTAACGCCAAACCATGGTACGTTATCGACTGACTTTGATGCACGCCTGGCTGAAACAACGCAATAAAACTGTTAATGAATGAATTTATGCAGACAGAATGGTTAACACAGATGCGGAAGATCGATAGAAGTATCAGCAGAAAAGCGAATAGTACAGTGGATAGCACTAACATGTTCACTGAATACCAAAGGAACCGATGACAAGTCAGCCGTACAACGGACAAAAAGGGAATAGACGAAATGAAGCCAGGTGGACGATGTGTCTGAGATATAAACTGTTTAAAAAAATAACTTTCATTTTATAGTGTAGTGTACTGAAGATTGTGTTGGTAATAAGTACGAGGGTTCAATAAATGAATCACTATTAAGTGATACGGTATACTTTCCCTACGAGCTAATTGTAGATTCAGATCGATCCTTCGCTATTAAAGTACTGACTGTTCGTGTCCCAACAAATCACAATACCGGAGGAATGGCCAATCAAGTGGAACGCAAACACTAAACGAAAAAACTAAGCCGAATAGAAGCTCCAACAAAACCAGCAAAACCGGCTCAGGTTCTGCATCATTTCTGACAACAGTGCAGATTACAAATGAATGTCACTTATCTGACCTCAATGAGAACATGTAGTGATGTCCTCGCTTCCATCCTTTGAGACCAGGTCGTGACTGTGTGTCTGAGTGAAAGTGCGCAAAAGTGCACTCTATGATAGTTCATCCATTACTATCCGTAAAACTTGTACGACTGACCAAATTCTGTTTAGCGAAATGAGTTGGCTTATACGTATTACCACTTGACCAAACATAGAGAACGTGTCACAAACGCAACAGTACGAGAACCATCTCCGACAGAAGACAATCAGTTCAGTTATCAGAAATCTTCTTGGTAAATATCTTGTACACTATTTAGTCTGTTCGTATCGTGTCCCTCAATGACGTCACGCCGGCAAATACATTCTGGACACAGTCCATTTAAAGGGTGGTTTCGGCAGACAGACAAGGTTGTCTATTCTCATAACCCATTTCTTCAAGTTCGATTTTGATGATAACACAACAAAGACGATTACACTATTTTTCCAAGCTGATTCCCGACCGGTAAATAGGGTTTGAAGCCTGCTTAAGCGACTCTCTATCACAGTGACAACAGACACACGTAATCCAGATATACACATCAGCAACAACCAAACTGCTCTCACCAATTGCCATGATCTTCTTGGATGGACTCAGCCACACACCAACATCTCCACGTCCACCTGGAATGGCCTTCAGTCCAAACTGTTCGCACAAACGTACGCCAGCGTGTTCCAGTGCGCCGATGTACCAACGAAGTCCACGACCAATTAGAGACTTGCACCTCAAATTGATAATCGGATAGGCAACCAACTGACCGGGACCGTGATAAGTGATCAGACCACCACGGTCTGTTCTAAAATGGGAACAACCGCAATCAAACTTCACAAAGACTGGCAAGGCAGACAGCAACAGACAAACGGAAACTAACAAGATCAAAAAGTAGACAAACATTTGATTGATCGTGCTCAAGTGCTACCGATAAGATCGAACGTATAATTGTTTGGAACGATGAACAGCACGCTCTTTCTATTAGTAATCCCCACGTAAATCAACAAGCTTACTTGACGAATTCCGCACCCAGACGCTCCAACTTTGTTATTCCAACCTTGGAATAGTCGTTTACAGGATCTATGGAGCGAACTCCAATTGTATAAACAGGACAATGTTCCAACATAAGAATAGTGTGCTGAAAGGGGTTTCTTGCAGATTTCAGTAAATTAACAATCGCCTTTTGTAGTACTAAAGACGGTGTGTAGCGAACGCGTCCCAAGAAGAAACATGTTACCGATGACATTTTGACAGCCAAATCTGAAAAGTGAAGGATAAATGAGGGCGTTTGGACAATAGCAGTAGGATTGGGAATGGAGTTATAAGTACGGGGAATAAACATGACACACTAGTAGGCAAGTCAACTATGTGATAATTCATATCTCCGGATGATCGCGGACAAGTACGAAATTTAACGGCAGTGCTACGACACTTGACCAGCTGAGATTTAATTATTAGCTGCGGTTTTAAACGATTCCAAAGTAAAACACTTGAAAGACGAAATAATTAATGCGACTAACATTGTTTCAAATAAAGAAACATCCCTTCGTAAATACACTTACACATATACATACATATAACACGACTAACAGCACAAAATGACAAACACGCCAAGACAAGGAGAAGAGTTGCGGATTACGTAAGATAAAGAGAAGATATACAACGAGAAAAAGTTTGAAAAAATGTTGAATCGGTGAATGCAGAGATTCCCGACACAAACCCTTCTGACTCCTGTTCTTCGCCGCATCAGACAGCGTCCCTACTAAACAAATTTATCGTACTACTGACCATAGGGCAGAAGCCGCGAACGGCCTAACATAGCAAGTATCAGTGTCAGTGCCTTCAAACCACGAATGCAAGCCATACGCTGCACACCAGGCTACCGCTTCAAGCCTAACCCACCACTCGCGAACAAGTCACGGTGTGGAATGAGGTGAGTTAGCATTTCTGAGATGTGGCCAAGCTAACAAAGCTTGTGAGGCGAGATCATTATACTCAGGGGTGGTCTATCCGCCTCGAATACACCTCGGTGAACCTCGTTATTGTTGATACGATGTTCCTTCCGCATGCCACTAATGCATGGGTGGTACCAACGGACGGAAATTGACATTCTATGACCTCCGCGGGAAACAAAATAGGATACACATCGTACGACGAGGCTGCTCGTACAGTGGCATTGTACTCTCGACTATTCACCGAAAGTCAAATCATGCTCTCATCGCATATGACGTGAGTTAGAACATCGGTTTGATGTTTTAACTAGGGCAACGTAAGTTTCACCATATTCAACTACTGACAATAATTACCTCGGCCTGGGTTCTGTGGGCTTTCTGGTACGGATGCATCTGGACATAACTTTCCCGGAGTGTTGCGTTCACACTACACAGTGCAACCGAAGCGAAATACAACTGATTGATAGTACTCGAATAAAGCTGGTTAACAGCTAAAGTAAAAGCACGGATTTACCCTGTTCTACCTTTTGTTCTTTCCTAGCCAACTGGATGCAAAAATGTCAATTTATTATGTGTTGAGGTGTATGTTCATTTACCACGAAGAAAAACGGACTGGTTGATCCAAACTACAAGCTTAGGTGAAATATTACGAGTACACTGTGATGAAGAGAAAACATTTGGGCAACATCAAGTCACAACAAAAGATACCCAAATATGTTACAAAATATAACCTCATTAACACCTACAAAAGATCGTAGCCTCTGCATTCCCACAAACTTTTCATGCAACCCCTCTTGAAATAAAAGCAACGTACTTGAGTTTCCCTCTTATCAGAGCTCGTCAGGAGTGTATGTCCCAGTCACGGCTGGGATTTGAACTCCAGTAATGGTAGGATTCGATAGCACAGTTACTCGGTCTTCTCTCGAGGTGGTCTGGCAATCTGAGCAATACCCATAAGCAAGTGTGCGTGGGCGTTTGCATATGATAATTCGACCGTACCTGGTGTGACCAACGGCATAATGTTCACTGTTGTTGACTACAAAGAGGGGCTATATGTTATACAATATTCATTCTCCTCTTGAGGTTCGTTAACTCTTTCGCACCTGTTGACGAATTCTCACCGACCGACGCAATGTTGCCTCGCGATTCACTAATCTTTTCCTGGTTCGCTGCGCCGAAATATCGTGTCATTTTGCTAACTCACTTCTATGTACTCTCTTCACCTGGCCCTTCCTCTCGATCGTGCATACCGGGCCCTGCTTGGAAACTACCCAATAAGAACTTTTCCATCTAAGCTCGGGCCGCTAGCACCTGTGTTCCAAAAATTTCGATATTTCACCTTTTCTCTTGGATTGAACACTCCAGCCCTGCCGACCTGCTGACTGCTCTTCTGCGTGTCTGCGACGCTTCCAGACCTCGACTGGCCCTTCCTCTTTCGTTGAGTAATCTTCCAGCGAAATTACTGCACTGTGGCCATATTTCAACGAATCGATCCATTAAAAGTGGGCGCCTTTGCCGTACACCGATTGAAACCGGTACCTTTCCACACACGCCTGAACAGATGCACGTTGGCCAATGACACAAGAGGTAATGCATACTCCCAGTCGCTCTCCTTGGCCGATACCCACTCCCGGCTGTTACGTGCAGCAAGCCCATTCGTCCGTAGGTGACATGACGTCGCTCGCATGCGACTGATTCCCGACTGTTCCATGCGTGACTGAAATTTCCTGTTTTCAAAGCACGGTTCCTGATCCATCAAGACAGTCGTTGGGAAGCCGTGGTTCGTTACGAAGAACTTTATCACTACCGTAGACGGCTTCTGGTCTGGAACGGCAGTCACTACGATTCAACAGGTGAAGCGTCCCGCTATGAGCATAACGTAATGGTTACTGCGTGCGCTGACTTGAAGAATCTATTTCATTCCCTGTGCTACCTCGAAGTCGTTCGATTTGTTCACTTTGTACGCTCTAAGAATCGGTCATTTTCAATGGACGATGTGAAGAAGACCATATCCAGTTGTGCATTCTGAGTCGAGTTTACACCAGGGTTTTGAAAAATGCCCACCGTAAACCTCATCAAGACAATGTGTTGTTTTGAACCACTGAATGTTGACCTCAAAAGCCTCTACTTCCGAATTCCCGAAGTAAATACTTATGACAACTGTTGGATTTCCAAAGTCTTTGTTAGCGTTTGCACGTCAGATATGACAGCATCAATCATAATCGCTCGTTTCTCCCGGTTATTGTGTTTGGCATGCCATCTACCATCCATTTGGACCGCGGACCACCTTTTATGTCCGATGAATTAAAGTATTTCTAATACGATAAAGAAATAGGGACTAGCAGAACGACGGCGTATAGTAATAAGTCGAACGGTCAAGTAGAACATTACAACGGTACCCTCTGGTAGTCTACCTCGTTTGTTACTAAATCCAGTTCCGTTCCGATAAATGAGTGAGAGATCGTCCTCCTTAACGCCTTTCATTCCGTTCGTTCTAATTTGCGCACTGCCACAAGCACTACGCCACATGAGCGATTATTCCGATACAAATTAAAATCGACCTCTTGTGTCTCTGCACCAAGCCGATCAATTGCTTCTGAGGCGGTTTTCATGCGACGTAAGGTTCGTTTATCCAAATATGAACCATTACCTGCTGAAGTCGAACTCTGAATGCAGTCCCAAATATGCCTCCGCGGGACTTCCAAATAGTTGAGAGGAAACAGACTTCAACCAACAGTTTGCTTCAAAGGAGCAAACAGTGTGTTCACCAAAAAAAGTGCCAACCTCCGATGCAGGAACTGAATGTAGTCCAAGTGCTCAGTCATCCGTAGACAACGTAACACTCAATCCCATGACCGTGGAAACTTGTTCAACTTCTACAGATAGTGTGTGAAAATCCTTTTGTTAATCCAACCCCATTATCACTAGTAGAGAAACAACAAAGTTCATCCGCACAACATCAGGAACAAACTTCCTGTTTTTCCCTACTTCGCCAAACGTTGCGTTTTTAGACAAAGTGGTGAACAACGTGATGTGTATACGTTTTAATGACTGTCCACACCATACCTTCATTCTCTCTTGTTCCAGCTACTATGCAGTAATTATAAAACGAAAGAAACCCATCCTTCGGGACTTCAATCTTCTTGTTTTCGTCGAGTGCATGTTTTGATGAAGAGTTAATATGAAACAGGGAATATACAGATCTTTGTACTCCTAACCGTGGGCGGCCGATTCGTTCCTTTTAGGAAAGCCTACAAGGCCTACTTACGGAAACGTAGAGCAGGCAGTATGGTATTTCGTCTACTTTTCAAAGTGATGGACCCGACGATAATTGTGAGCTTATCTTTAATGTGATGTTCACTTCACCTTATATAACATGTAGTTATTTTTGTCTCATTTCTGCCCGTTGTTTTTGATTTATGTCAGCACAGGTGATTCTGATTTAGCTATTAGTTCCACTAGTTTTTAGTGCGTTATTCTTAAGGAAGTAGCCCACAGACATTTTCCTCTCGGTTGAATTTCAAGTTCAACCCCGTCACATTGAATCACAAACGATTAAATCCACTTTATGTTGTGGCTGTATTTCCACAGCAGCCCTCATCCATCCGATGACCCATAAAGTCTAGCAGAGTAACGCTGAAGACACCTTGTTATGTTGTTGGCAACGCCGTATTGTTCAAAACACCTGAAGGCTAGACGCAAATAAGACATGTTCTTAAGCATCGTCTCTGGTAACGAGTATGTCGTCAACAGAAACGAAAATAAAAGTCAGTCCTAGTAGAACCTGACGCATGAATCGTAGAAACGTTTAGATGGCGATTGTGAAGGCAAAACCTACATGGACAAAGGATGTCGTGATCGTGGCTTTGGCTATCTCAGTGAGAGCCATCGAGATCCCACATAGAAAGCCGATACCTCGTGGAAGAGTTACATCAGAAGTTATTCAGATCTTGTGAAAGGACGGTTCTCAAAACCCAGTTGGAGAAAGAGGTAGGGAACTAAAGTCTCGACCCAGGGTCAAAAGAGTGCTCCGGGGTAAACGCACACCTTGGAAAGCGTGTGTTTCGTAAGAGGGGTATGAAAGTACTCACACTGAAGCTTGCTTCAATAGAGTGCTCCTGAATTCTTGGTTGGGGATGCTGTTTCATATGGAAATCAATGACGATCATGTTGCGAGTTGGTGTGCGTCGGCGTAATTTTTCTTCATTTTCCCTCCGCATCTTTCTCTTTGCTTACTTTTCACAACAGATTTTTTTTGTTTTCATACACTTTATGGTCATTTTACGTCATGTATATATATATATATATATATATAATACATACGCGCAACGAAGCAAAACAAAAAGTAATGTCCGCCTGTTATGCAGGGTCAATTTGGTACGATTTCAAACAGAACCCGAAGTGGCAGTACGGCTATACACAAGCTAGCACCTCTTAAGAAAGGAGACGGATTAAACTTTGCTATAATGGAGTAACCATAATCGTCGATAAGGATGTACCAGATGCGTTCACATCTAACTATTAAAGCGGTTTTCGATTGAGTATGGGAATACCTGAGACTCATTCTAACCCCAGAGTCCTTTTCGATGTCACGATAATACTTCCCATGATCAAGAAGAGTTGGAGGTTCTGGCAAAAACCATAGGGAGATTAGCTTGATCCCAGTAACCACTAGGGTTCCGACATCCAGTATCTTTCGTCGACTCATTGCGGCTTGAGAGGCAAACATAAGAGAAGAACAGACAGGGTTTCACCCTGGGTGGGCATGTGTTGATCACATTTTCATTCTTCGCCCAATTCTGGAGCAGCGTCATGTATCCCGCCAGCAGACAGTTGCCGCATTTCTCTACCATAAAAATGCGTTCGATTCAGTGGATCTATCTGCAATTTACAATGACTTGAACGCCGACAGTATGTCAGCGCCTTATTATCATAATTCAGCTCAGGTTAGGGTTTACGGTGAACTGTCTGGTAGTTTCAGCAACAGCAGCGACGTATATCAAGACTGCTTAATTTTGTTATTGACGAGATGAAAGTGGGCCGTCTCCGGCACCCACAAGATGCCGGCGTGGGCCTCCTACGTGGTGAAAGACAGACTGACCTTGATTGTTCCGAGGATAGTGTATTGCTGTTTGACAAGTTTCAAGTAACCAAAACAATGCCAGACGCTATTTCCCATTCTGCCAAATGCTTCAGAATACACTTTGCAGCCTCAAAGTGCACAGCGCTTCTGCAAGACTGCTGTGCTTACGCAAATTTAATGCTACATAATGAAGTCTTGGAAGTTGGTGACCGATTTGTGTACTTGGGAAACCTCATCAGCTGTACCGGAGATGTAGGGAATAAAAAAAAATCGAGGATCTCTAAGACTATGGTGGTATTCGCCAATCTGGAGCGCCTTTGGCGACAGAGAGACGTCTGTCTGAGGCCTAATGGTCGTTTACATAAGGCGACAGTGAGGATTGCATTGTTTGACGGCAGCGAAGCATGGCCACGGTATTTGACCACCGATGTCTGTGTTCGGTCGCTCGTACCGGGCGGCACCAACGAGTAAGAAACGGAGAAATTAAGAAGCGAGTATTTGGTAGTGACTGTCGAAGGAATTCTTTTGTTCAATCCTTACAACTGCACAGACTTAGACAGTTAGGCCATGTACTAGGGATGCCAGCAAGTCGTCCGCCACATTTTGCAATTTGCCGACACTGCGATCGACTGGCGTAAAGTGTGAGGTGGACAGAAGATGACCTGGCGTACAGAAATGAAATGGCCACTTTAGGTTGGGTTCGTCTCCCCGGCCGAGAACCCTACGACTCACAGGGTAAGTGACTAGAGACGTCCGGGTAGATGGTGACTAATCGGGCTCAGTGGCGTGGGTGTTTTCGATGCTGGCCCGAGTTGTTTGTGAGGTGGATGCACTTAATGACGCGGGACAGTGAAAGGCGTAAGGAAATTGACTTTGACCCGAAGAACACAATTCTGCTGTCAAAAATCAGATATCGCAAGCCGTTACTGACATATGCGTCGGCGTGAAATTTAACCATTTCTCTGCGCGCTCACGCCGCCACAATGTCGATGATTTTCTATAAATACAGACCAGCTTCTCACGTATACATAGATTCGCAAGGCGTCCGGTGGCCAACTACATCGCCTACCCGGAGTCTGCTTTGTCCGTGTTCTCATTGGTTCATATCATTCGTGGTTTTCTAGTTCAAGTTCAAGTTCAATTTGCACAGGACGAAATGGCGGTTGACAGTCGATCGTCCAGAATATTTGCACCAGAATGCCGGAGGACGACACAGAGCCGCTACTGTCCCACATGAAGCGAGAATGAAAGGTTTGTCAGACTCCGTTTTTTTAATTTCCAGCCAGTTTTGATTATCGAGTAATCTTTGCATGCAAGAAGGATGATGGAGGGGAGAATGACAGGAGAATAATGACAACCTCCAATGGCTGTTTAAATACAGGATAATTGACGTAAGTTTTCTTTACATTACAAGGGATCTCAACCATGATAGACAAGACCGACAGGTAGTGGTATAATCCATGGAGGAGGCATCAGCGAACCCTCTAATAACATCTCCAACTCCATCCCCTCTTGGACAGGTTCACCAGAATAGCACACTTCCGTAGGTATGCCGTCACATACGTATTTGGTCTTCATCTTCCCCTAACTGTGCAGGCGTTCTACCAACTGGGGAGGCCTTCTCTAAACAGCTGTAACTCTATAGCAAGTAACTCTATCAACCCGTTACCTCATAACAAAAACGTGTAAAAAAAACTTTAATGCACCGAAAAGAAAAAGAACTGGTCACCTGCAACTCGCGTTGTTATAAACGGACCTTCATAGGCCTGATTCTATCTCTGGCACAAACCAATATCCACCAATCAACCAATTTTACTCTACACCCGATTTTTGTTTTCCCGACAGCACCTAATTGGAGTT
This sequence comes from Paragonimus heterotremus, assembly GCA_013368495.1. NCBI lineage: Eukaryota > Metazoa > Platyhelminthes > Trematoda > Plagiorchiida > Troglotrematidae > Paragonimus > Paragonimus heterotremus. The sequence goes on along the minus strand of LUCH01000626.1, from coordinate 20,468 downwards.
TTATCTTTTGATGTCGTGTGTGACGTTTCTGTGACTGAATAAATTTTTGTGGTCACTTTGGTTCGACATCTTTGTCACACCAGTAGACAGTCTGTGACTCAGCAGTGAGGTGGGGGGTAGCCAATAAGAAGAGAACTGCTTCAAATCCACAACCCCTGAATAGACAGCGGTGTGAGACTGAATACAGGTTGCTCTAGTTGCCACCCGTTGTCTCAATGCCTCTGGCCTGCAGGCTTTGATGTTTGAACGCTTTGGCAGCTTGGTCTATGATCGGAGGTTCCGAAGTTGTTCCGAGCAGACATCCCAACCATATGGAAACACCGCGGTATGTAAGACCGGAAAATGGGGAAGTGTGCATGTACTTGAAAGGTTCACATGTCGATGGGTTACTCTTGCGAGAAGTGCATTGACACCATCGCCCGTAAAACACTGGGGTGCTGCCATCCTACCAGCCTCCATTCTCAACCTGAAAACCTATCCTCCCCACACCATACACCACAATGGAAGGCTTGATCACATACGTCTGTGTTACATTACCTATGGCATGTGAGTATGCGTACGCGGCCACTGTGTCACAGGTGTAACCTTAAACACGTACTGCAAGACAAAAACGAGCCCCTACGTGGCCAATTTCCTGTATGCTGCCACCACCTGCCAAGTCTCGTCCGCTATGTTAAAGAAGATCCGGAAAGATTTCCTGTCAGACTTTATCCGGCCACATTTTGGATGAGATCACATTATCGCTATGCACTACTTCATCTGGGAGCCTGTTCCAGACATCACTATCCCGTTGCTAAAGAGGTTTGCTTGTAGTTTTAAACGAGCCCTGCTTTCCTTCAGTTTTGGCTTCTTGATTCCTTTGTGCAAACAAGTCTTTGGACTTTACACCTCTTTTTCCTTTCAGTATTCTGACAGTTTCGATAAGATCACCTATCACTCTCCTTCTTTCCATGGAGAACAATTCGAGCTCCTTCAATCGGTCATGACAAGGTTTACTCGTAAATCCTAAAATCACTCGAGTTGTGAATTGCTGAACACTCTCAATGCGCCAGATATCTTTACGGCTATCTTAGGCTATCAAGAAGGTGTCAGCATGCGGTGTGCATTCACACCGGGGGATATTCCAACTTGATTCCCTTAAGCTATGCAGACCCTCTGAGTATGCACTCAAACAAGTAGCCGCTTCAACCTGATTCCTCTGAGCTATGATCAGCGTCTGAGTATGCAGTTTATGTTCACACTAGTGGCTGACCCTTTCTAACAACATTTCTCATGAAAAACTTGGAGAATAAACATTTGCGGGAAGTGATGAAAAACTTGCATTTGAACCTTTCGAGTTACATGGTTTAGTGGGTCTTTTCGTGATGCTAGCTCCGAGGTTCACACACCCAAGGTTTCCCCCAGCCTTATGTTAAC
>LUCH01000625.1:160794-188492 GCA_013368495.1 Paragonimus heterotremus | reverse complement strand
GACCGCTCAAGGTAGAAGATGTGAACAGCCTCCAAGTAGTTGACCACCGATGTCTGCGTTCAATCGCTCGTATCGGGTGGCACCAACGAGTAAGCAACGAGGGGGTTAGGAAACGGGTGTCTGTCACTGACTGTCAAACGAGTTCTTTTATTCAATCACTACATTTGCACAGACTTAGATGGTTAGGTCATGTACTAAGGATGCCAGCTAATCGCTTGCCACACCTAATCGCAACAGATCATCTGGTTGATCCTGTCACTTCGTTCGTAGCCATATTGCGTAAACGCAACCCTAGGTTTTTAGCGTTCTGCTAGGCATTGTTGATCAAATGTCAAGCAGTAGCCTTCTGTTGGCGAAAGTTGCTGATGTAGTCAATTTCATTACGGTGGCAGTGAGCCCTGATTGTACCCGTGCGATGTTCATTCATTTCATTGTTTTGTCAACCTGTGCTTAACCTATATAACGGAATGTTTTACGTAGTCGACTGACGAGAATAAACGAAATGCTCGCATCTTGCAATGTGTGTCTTCCAGCTGTCTTGATGAACTAGAGGGCACTCAGTTTCATCGTATATTGCTCCGTTTTTCATTTAAAAGTTTCATCGTGTATATACCACAACAAGCTGCAGCGTTTCTCACCCAGTCACATGGTGGAGATAACGGTGGATAACATGAAGTAGGTCTGTTCACAGTGTTGTCGCGAAAAGGACTTAGTCTACCAGTAGAACAGACTAGGCAACAGATGTAATTTCTTGTGACAGGACACGTACATCCTTCGGAGGTTATGGTTTTTAGAGATTTGGTCAAGTTGTGGATGTATTTGTAATTGCTTATAACACTGCCGATGTTTGAGTTATAGGTTGTTTTCACTCACTTAGTGTAGAAGGACTCAGTCCACTTCGTGTTGCTTGTTTCATTTAGTCTGGTCTTACGAAACTGTGTTTGTAACGCTTATTGATGTTCACCCTTAAACCGACACTCCACAACCGGTTTTATCCTTCTTTGGACTTACCAGATAGAGATAGAACTGGTGGCCAAACGGATTAGAGCGCTGACTCCCAACGCGAAGGTTAATCGGTTCACTCTTTCATTCAGACTACCAGTACCTGATAATCCCAAACAAGGATGAAACAGGTTGTGGATTGTAGGCTTGAGGGTGGGTCTTAAAAAGCATTACCTACTGTTGGTTTCCTACATGCGAGCAGGCTAACGGCACCAAGTTAGTGAAACATTCCGTAGTTTCATACTGACTGATTGCAAAATCAAGACAGAATTGAAGAAGCTTCATTTAAGGAATATTATTTTTTCAATTCGTGGAACCTGGAGCACTTCATCTCAGCGCACCCCGTAGTTCAAATTGACGGATATGGTTTGCCTGTTTTCTGCGGAATATTGAATTGAAACGTCGTCGTCGTCCAGTGTAATCCATGTCGGCCGATTTAGCCCAATGCATGAATCACACATCAGCCCCGTTGAAATCATAACAGCCGGTTTATAAAGTAGGTTTAGTTCGAAATGTGAAGAACTAAGTAAAGGTCAAGCGCCTTTGCGAAGCATTATTCAAAAGCAGCGCACAAACAAATTGTTGGCCTCTTAATTATTCACAGACAATTTTTGTATTATAAAAATACAACGGCCATAATGTTAGCCTGTTGACCAGAAGAAAACCACTAACGACAACAAGAGACGATTCATGCATGATAAATTATGTCGTGTATTCGACATTCCATGAGCAAAAGAAAACGCAAACATGCACCACCCTTTTTAGATGGAGCATTCATAAACGGGTCATAATGAAGGTTTAGTCTATGTAGACAGAACATGAGCCGAAGCGATCGTAAATAAACTGTTTTATTTTTCAGAAACCCAATTGCACAATGTAAAGTGTATAGCCCTAAAAGTAGACACTCCAAAACTGGCTTAAGGATGTCATAGTTCTGTCACTCGGAGAAAAGAGTTCACCGGGACAACTTTTTTAAATCGATACTTTAAACGTTCAAAACAAAGAAAACCCAAAAATTGCTCTGTCGAAAATTATGGTCAGGTGGTATTATAATAGGTGCAAACAAGTCGAAACCGCTATGCTCAAATAATATAGCATCACTAGGTAAGTTAGCAGCATGAGGCAGCTTTCAGGACATAACTGGTTCTGTAATGCAGTTATTAGAAAAATATTTAATGGACAAACCAGCCAAACCAAGTGTTGCATAGAACTTAATTGGCATACAATTCCGAAAAACTGCAGACCAAACATTTTTGAGCAGGACCTAGTAGTAACTTGATCACCACTCATTGTTGATGGTGGTGATGATTCCAATGAGTTCAGTTAATAGGGTTTAGCATATGAACTCAGAAGTGGTCTTAACATCAGCGCGACAAACGTGCGATATTTCTTGCCACAAGGGACGTTCTTAAAAGTTGCGATAAATAAGTTTCCATGCACCCAAATGTCAATAACCTATGTAAGAAATTCGGCTTGAGTCTATGCCAGACTGTCTAGGTTTGGACATTTATCGGGTGTCTAGTCCACATTTCGCATGAAACATCGATTGGTAACAAACAACTTGTAAATGTTGGAAATAATGACTTTTCACGTTCGTTTCCAGTAAACATGTGTCCGCGGAATGGAGAGACGTATGCTTTGAGAAACAGTTTACATATATAACAGGCGTTCGGGTGCACATACACCGTGAACTGTTCAGCAAGTAAGGCTGAGACTGTATCGAAATGTTAGTACCATTTCAGACGGACTAAACTTGCCTTAAAGCGGCTACTCCGAACGAAATTGATTCAGCTTTTGGTACGCTACACTAGGGTTCAGTCTTGTAATGTACTACTGTAAACGTAATGGAGAGACCGAATAAGCCAAACTTTTAAGCTGAACACATAAAATCACTATCATATTATTTCCAGAAATGTTCGAAATGACATCCCGCAAACGTTTTGAGATGTCTTCCAAATCCCTCTACGACCAACAAAGATTTTTCCTCCGTTTCTAATCAGGTGATGAGTAGGCTTCCTGTGTGGTTCACAAATATCTTAAACATTGACTTTGCTCAATCCGACAACAACTGTTTTCAGAAAAACAGTTTATGGTCAAGCGAATCGTCAGATAAATAAATGGGGGCCAAAGAGTTGTCCCGCCATTTACTAACTAAATCGACCTAGGACTCGTCACTCAGTCAGTTCAAGTATAAGGGAGCCGTTAAGTCAGGCACATCTTACAGTAAAGCGAATAGGCTGGCTTATTAGTGCACTAATGAGGAATACTCGTTCAGTGTACTGATTCATTCGCGCCATAATCTTTAGGTACTATTTTACCAGGAGTAGCCCTTTAACCTGATCAATTCTGGCATACGTTAGGAGCATTGTCATAATTAAACGTACTATCCTGTGTTCAAGAATGACCTGTTTTATGTTAACAACCCGGAATCAAGCGTTCCAGTTAGGCTTGTTCTTGTCTTACACAAGGGGTTTGCACGCTGAGACGATTGTTGAGCGTGCGTTTCATGCTTTGCTGATCTGTTTACCCCGAAAGCTAGGCTGAAAGCGATTGAGCGCTAGTTCAAATATAACTGATTCAACAGCGGTTAGAAACTTCTAATTCAGTGAATCAAACGTTGGTGTTACTGTGGAGATGGTGTTTCATTCGCTGATTCAGTCATAACAGCCACGACTAAGAGGTATTGCGTTTCGGGCTAACATACATCACAGCAGAGATGTGCACTATCTTAGAAGGAGAGGAAGAACGAAATAGGTGAAAGCGAACAAAGACAAGACTAGACAGAAACGTCGTGAGTATCTGTTTACCACCGACTGCTGGACGTTCTTATTTCGCATGACTCTTATGAGCAGTAACTTCGGTGAGCGCGTGAACCTCCACCTGCCAACCGACACCTACTCACTTTGCTCAGTGGAATAGTTACGACCTTGGTGTTTCTTGACCAGTCTGTTGCGTGATGACCACGCTGATTTACCCAGTACTTGGTGGTCTCAGTAGGTAAGTCCTAATACGGTAAACGTTCAGCTCGCCAATCGATTATGTGATCCACCCATCACAAAACTAAGTAATTGACCAAGTGAACGCGCATCCCGAGCACTCCGGGATACACGCCGGCAAACAGCCGTATTACTCGCGAAACCATACCACATAATATGAACTATTTGACGGAGACAGTGAGGGTCAAAGACAGCAAGTTTGCACGTACGACCGCTGGTTTTGTTAGAGTGCGGATGCTTCAAGATACGTCTTAAGTCAGTTAGATGATGGGAATCGAGCGTGCTATTCACGTAGTTGACTTACTATGGGTTCAGCAAGCCAACATAACACACAACCGGTGTACACCTTGAAAGTAATAGGCTGTTGGCGGATTCCCGTGCGGTTGTCAAGTAGACTTCGGCCAGTTCTTTTTGAGGTTGGCACGTACTCTCAATAGGCATCAATATTGAGACGATTTCCTAGTTTCCTCAATCGCCTGAAAGGGTTTTGTCAGGTCCGATGTCAATCTGTCTCCATTATCCTACAAAAGGAAATGCTTGGTAAGATCTGGTTCAGTAGCCTTGCTACGCCCCAATAATTTTAAACTCCAAGGCCACTTCGATTTTCGACAGAGGGCCACCTGAATCACAGCAAATGACCAGACAGTCCATGCCTTTTATATGGCGCGAATGATGTTAGCTGAACTATTCTTTGCAATGTTCGATCCACCCGTCAAGTTGGTGATAGTGGCTTATGGTAAATAAACTGTCCTCTGCACATATGTTCACACAAACCAGCTTGATGGCAGCATAACCACGAACTATGAATGTAGCCATCCGCTGTTCTCAAAGAGAAGGTCTTTTACGTCTCTTTCGACTGTTCGAACAGTGGTGCTCACAGTCTTTCTGTGAGGTTTTGGTCATTTTCGTTTAAGTTATCTGCGGTTGTCTTCGTGTTCAGTGCGATATGGAAACGTGTGGCATTCGTTCACATAGTTTATCGACGTCAGAGATTGTGTCCTTTGTGGAACGTACGTGCTCGCAGAAATCCTTTGTAACTGCAATGATTTGTTTCCAATGTTCGTTAGATTCACTCAGTTGACTTCTTATGTGCAATTCATTCACTAATGCTTTTTGGTAGGTGTATACTGTACAGTCGTCACTCAAATATCAATCAATAATCTTTCATTTAGACTAATAGGACCTGTAAGCAAATCGCAGATTGAAACATGCACCCAAAACATTCGATTCAGGAAGTGGCGTGTTTAGATCTTTGAGATAGTGCTGTATTTCGGCTGTATCAGGTTCTGGGTATTCCCTTCTATTCTTTCTAATATTTCAGAAACATGTCGTTTAAACCAACACCCGTTAGGTTCATGTGTTTAATTTCAATTTTTAAACCCTACCGAAAATTCGTAACTAAAAATCTGCGTTATATTTTGCTAACTCTAAAGTAAAACCTAACCATACAGCAAATTTTGAAGAAAAAAGACAATGAGGTTGCACGTCAGCTGGTAGAAGTTTGTAAACAAATAAACTTCGGTAAACAGACTGAACCTGGGAGAAACTAGGTTTCCTTTTTAAAATGGCCATAATGAAAATAGCGCCAGCATGTTAGTCAGATGTTAAATTACATGTTCAACGTTTTACATTCTTTCAGTGATTCCAACAACAAGGGAGGCCCTCGTTTGTTCTGATCGTTTTAACACAAAAGAAGACAGAACAATAAACTTCAAGGAACTTCCCTTAAAATAGTACTGAAATACACTTTAACTCTCATTAAATCTAGAAGAGCTAAAAAGTGTTGGTCTAGTTCGTTAAAACTGTAAAAATACCAACAACACGAAATGTAACCAAGTCGACCTGTTTCGCCAGCTGCATATTGAAGGCAATCAAAACGTATAGTAAATGAGCATGGTAACAGCGGTTAAACATGTTGAGTCTGAGGTCAAATAGCCGCTGTTATCCTTTTCATTCATTTCCTTAAATTCGATCCATTCAGCTGTTGTTGCTGTGCATCAGTGTCAAACATCTCGACTGATCTTATTATTTAGTTGTCCAGATAAAGTGAATCGCTGACAGCCTGTGATGTTTGTGATCTTACCGTCTTCCTAAACAATGTCCTAAAAGCACAGGTCACTCCTCAGCCCTGTTCACATAGGTGGAGCAATCGATTTTCTGTGGATCATTTCTTGTGTAACGTTCGCCCAAACATTATTTCTGTTCTTGACTTCCGCTACTTCTTTCGGTTTTACCAGCGTTTGCAGCCTTTCGAAATAGGTAAGCCCAAGGAAGTGTTCCTTACTGGTTCGAGTCCATAAAAAAGATAAAACAGGCAGTCGCGAAGAGGAAATGCTAGACGAATCTTATGACCAGACGAATGTAGAAGACTCACCCACAAATGTTACAGTTAATTCGTTGGAGACAGCATAAGGAAAGACTTAAAAAATTAGGTGATATCACTACTGTACTTTTCCAAGCATCATCTGCGGCTAACTGAAGTTTAGAAGAAGCTGTTGCATCCATGACTACCTTAGCGAAGAGGCTGACGGGTTTTTCTGCAGACGAAAGTTGAAATAATTCTTTTATTTTTTGAACTTCTATTGAATCGTCATCGATGTGTGCCCTCAACAAAGTTGCAGACAAAAAGTATGATGAATAAAATTTTTTTATACTTCGTCATTGGGTCAGTGCAGTTATAGAGAATGTTAAATGTGAACTAAAATATCTAAGTGGTCAACCTCCTGATCACAATAATCACACATTTATCAGTATTCAAGATCACATTATCCCTCGCTATTCTGGACGCAGTATAGGTTTACCTCTTTTGACAGAGGTATGTTGTCCGTGTGGATGTTGGTGAGTGAAGATTAGAAACTAAGGTCAGTATATTTGTAAGGACAGAACGAATTATTTTCGTAGGCAAAGCACCGGGTTATATAATCGAATTGCAGTCGATTCAGCCTTTGCCAAAATCCGCTCTCTGACAGTCTTAGTTTGATCAGCTGGAACCTTCTACACAACCCGAACTACTCTCGACACGTCTGCGACACGCGATGCAAATTTTTCTGGAACAGTGAGTGACGACAGCTTTGTATGTACTGATAAGCGTCCTAATGATTTGACCTTGATTTTGGCCAATTAGATTTATTAATTTGCTTTTATTATTCTTCCTAATTGTACCGATCCAATAATAAGCTTCCGAAAACACATTCGCCATATACTGTGCTCCCCAAATGGAACAAATCGTAAAGTCTGATGTTTCTATTTTGTTAACTGTACGGTTACTGTGTACAAAAAAGGCTGACCCAACCACCTCGACGGCACAAAAATCTGTTTTGTACAACGCAACAAACTGAAGAGAATAGGACAACCTTAATAAACACAAGTTCCTTAAGAAATTGTTGAGAGAGAATGCTGTACCTTAAGGCAGAGTATTTATGCGTCAGTTAAACACATGTTTTCTGAAACAATAGTTCAGTGTAAGATGTAAGTTGGCGAAATATGTTTTTTTAAGTCTAAAGTAACGATATGAAATCTGAACATGCTTTCAACCGAAAGTATGAATTGTGCTTCTACGCTGGTTCACTTACTTCCATGATTGTAGAAAAGTCGGACGAGCTTTTTCTGCTAAGGCAACGTGTTCTTCCGTTTCCCAACGCGCTTGTTCAGAATATCGTGCCTGGAGAAAATTCTGTCGCAACCACTGTTTGTGAGTAAGTTTGGTTGCCGTTAGGTCTTGGAGTTCTTGAAGTCCTTGAAGTTCGTGATGACAGTTTTCAACGACGGTGGAGACTTCGGTTGATTCGAAGACATCCTATTAAGTAATGAAGTCATACTTAAAATAATATAGACACTATCATGTGTGTACAGATTATTCGAGACAATATGGCTCTTCTGTATGTGCATGTATTAAGAGGCTATTTGGTGTCAGGGTTATTATTAACTTACTGAGGAGTAGTCTGGGATTTGGTTTATTTCAGTTTGAAAGTGGTTGAGCGTTCACATATGATAATTCGGTCGTGCCTAATGTGAGGTCAATGGCGTAGTGGTAAACACGGTTGCCTCATGAACAGCATGTCCGTGGTTCAAGTCCCGGCAGTGGCGATGATATGCACTACTGTCGAGCTGCTCTAATGAGAGCAAAACTCGAGTCTAGTGCTTCTTTTCGAAAGGGGCCGACTGGAAATTCTATGGGGATGCGACAGCTGCGATCAATTATGGGTGATGTTCAAACTGAAATATTATTAACTTGCTCACCCCAACCTCTTTTTGTCAAACATCTCATGGCTGGTTTCAATGTTGATTTCTTTGGTCTTCTTTTATCTTTGTGACTGCGAGAGTCATCAAAAGCTAAGTTCAACATTCTCTCTTCTGTACAGCACGGGCTGGATCAATTGATAGTGTCTGTCCCATCACCTACATATCCGTTTATGCAGCCAAGTTGTTGCTTTGCTGAAAATCTCATAGGATTACGAACGTACGTTAACCATTACTGAAAAATACTACCAGTGCAAATACACTTTGCTTGCTTGTCACTGGCAAAATTGAGTCACGTAATATTCGAATGTCGATGAGTGGTACCGGATTTTGGCTTTCATATCATCACTACCATCATAGACAGCAATACATCAGTGGTTCACAATGATGCTTAACTGCCACACCACCACGAGAGAAAATAATCCTACATAAGAGGCGAGAAGGTGAAAAAGAAGGGAAGGGGAAGTGATCTAACCACTAAAAGTGGCTACGTCTATATTCAAACGTACAAAATCAGAGCGCCTACATCTTGCAAACAAACAACAGAGCTGTAAGTGAAAGTAAGGCATTATCAGCAAGACAGCTTCCTTACGGCTTTTACTACCTCACTATCTCACCTAATGTCTCCAGCCACCGACTCTGTGAGTCGTGAGGGTTCCAGCCCGGGAGACAAATCCGATCTACAGTGACCAACCCCTTGGTGAACGACTTCATTTCTCTACGCCAGGTCATTATCTGACTGCAACGGTCGCATTCCCATTGACTGTCCAGGCGACCCTTTTCGAAGAAAGCACTGGACTCAAGTTACGTTATCATTAGGGCTCGTCATTAGTGCATATCTTTGCCACGGCCGCGGCTAGAACTCCGATCACGCTTACACGACGCAACCGTGTTGATCAATGCGCTAGTGACCTCATATTAGGTACGACCAAATTACCCTATGCGAACGCTCAACCACTTTCGCTCGTGAGGAGTGATCAGTTTGCCCGATCGCCTCGAGAGGTTGAGCATGCATATGCCATAATTCGGTCGTGCTTAATGTGGTGCCAACGGCGCCGTCGTAAACAAGGTTGCCTCAAGAAAGCGTGGCTGGAGTTCTAGTCCAGGTCGTGGCAAAGATATCCACAAATGACGAGCGCTTATGAGAGCGAAACTCGAGTTTAGTGCTTCTATTCGAAAAGGGCCGACTCGAATATCTATGGGAATGCGACATCTGCAATCAATTGTGGGTGATGTGCAATTTACAGATTCGAATGCTGTCAACATGGCTTCCCCAGAAACTACTGATACAAACCTGTTTATTAGCCTTACGTTGATGTATATATGAGACAAGTATCACAAGTGAGATAGTATGTGCTTAAATTACATTTCTAAATGAAAGTGTTCGGTTGAAGTAGCCAGCCTAATCAGTTGCGTGTGCATTAATTATCCGTCAGGTAGATTTTAATGTAATTGCTACCAATCAACTGCGTGAGTACGACAGGCAATAAGTGTGATTTTAGGTGCCATGGTCAGCTCTAAGCGGAGTCCATATGGACTGATCTGTGTTCCACCCATGCATCGCATCATCTAATTTAATTGGTGTTTTGGCTCAGTACGTGTGACAATAATGGTGTATTAAGGGTCGTGGAAGGCATAAGTTATGTTCAAGGTTGGGTAGGCATGTGATCATATAGCGATCGATTCGACATTAGTAAATGTAGGCTTCTTGAATGGGCTCTGAATGACCCGGTGAAAATTCGCCAAAAGTAGGTACAGCATTCCGATCATTAAATTGTTGAGTCGAGTTCATCATGTGTAAAATTATAGCACTGTTCATTTTTGTATCACACTGAGTACAAAATTATGTAAACCAGTACCTTCTGCTTCGTTTGACAAGTTACTAGTTATGTATGCCATACTGCAGAAAAGTGAATACATCAGGCTTGCTTGACTGAAGACAGGTATTTGTATTCCGGATCCTGGTTCATTATATTCGTAGCAGCGGAAGTTTATCTTCCGAGATTTTCAACGTGGTAGATGACTAGCGTAAAAATGCACACAACCTGTGGCTCAGAAAGACAGTAGTGAAATTAAACAGCTAGTCTGATTAGCTTTATTTACGAGAAATCGTATTCAACCAGTGAATCACCATGTGCTTTCATGTATTTCAAATGCTGGTCAATTGCGCCATCCAAAGACAATAGTCAGACTTACGAAAGGCTGAACTGTGTTCTCGTCTGCAGACTGGTAATCAGTAAACGTAGTTTGGTTCATTTCACAGGCCGTTGGCTGTGAGACTTCTCCAAGCACAAAGCGAGCATCATGCGATTCTGAACGAAAAACAATTTCCTGACATTCCACTTCGTTTTCTCCAGATGATTTTTTCAAAATCTCTTCATGGTTACATGTTGCCAGTGGAATACCTTGAAGTTTTCCCGCAGAAGCCGTTGATTTTATATTATCGGTGTCTTGTTGGGTATCCGAATCGTTCGAAAATGGCTGAAACAATCCCTTGAGGTTTGGCGCTTCTTGTTTATCCGCTTTGGTAATTATAGCACTCTTCGTTTTTTTTGAAACGCCTTCTACATTCTAAAAAATTTTCAAGAGTATGAAACGTTGTATAAATCACAGAGCATCAATAAACATAATCAGCAGATTACCAAAACAATACCTTATATTTTTAGGAAGCCAAATGATCACTTTGCAACGATTGTCATCTTTGAGGTTACGATAATCCCTGACGTAATAGTTCGGAAAGCGGATAACACCTGGTTGTTATGAACGTCATAAGCCCCACGCTTATAAGAATGAACATCAACAACTGAGGGCATTGTCCTTTCTTTCTTTATAGTGTACAAATTCGCCGAGTCTTAAATCGCTTCCTTCCGAATCAACTCAAATGTATGCCTGAACTTTCCTTTGGAATTTTGGACAATAAAACTCATACCTTAGATGACAAACGTATCAGCGTCTCACAGCACTTATCAGTAAAACAGTAGATAAATTTTTAAATAAGTGGACACTGTGTTCCATTCCTAATCTATTTTCAGTATTTTTGCTTGATTTTGGTCAGGCATGTAAGGCAGAACACTGAAGATTTTGTTTACAAAAACTTAAATATACAATCACCATTATAGCATTTGGACTGCAAAGCATAAGACATTGATATATATTATCTTTAACTTCGTACAAAAATTATTTACGTACAATCTTGTGGAACCATGTCATGAAATCATAAAGGAAAGTTAGTAGAAGCAAATAACAATTTCGCCCCGCAGACCGAAGATTGATTCCAGCGCTGTATATCACTCGGAACTGCTTGTAGTAACAGCGAGGCTCTATGCCTTGAAATGCCCGTCGCCAACCTTTGTTTGCTTAGACAGCTAACGATGAAACGAGGGGCAGTTTGATAAGTTGTGAAGATTTTTACCACGATATGTGAGTTATGATAGTTCAAACCAATTTTCGGAAGTCTGATTACTGTTGCATGCAGCCTTCACTTCGCGCCAATAAGAACTTCCAAATAACAGGATTATCGACTTAAGCTAATGGGGCTCATATTCTTACATACTGCGTTGTGCAAGTAACCAATCTGGTTACCGCTCACATGAGGTTCTGTCCAAATTTGTGATTACTTTTTTTACGTCAGTCATGGCTTGAGGTCGGAAAAGCAGTAGTTAACATGAGCCTTTCTCACTGAGACTCTAATACTAGGTTACAATGTTGGAATGCCTCACCGAGATTCATATACCGCGTGTTCTGTTAAAGTAGGTCAGTAAGAGAATTCGCAGGATTTTAAAAACTGGTTTTTGGATCACTGAGTTACGTTAGTTGTTCACATCATGGTTTTGTACATTTCATATTGGAAACGGATGGAAATGTTTTGAAATTCACGGGTAATTCTATGCAACAATATCTGTCAGACTTAATAAGTGCCAAGTCTGGTTAAGCGAGCTGGAATGAAAACATTAGCGACTGAAAGCTTTCGACACAAAGGTGTCACGCATAAAATTGTGTCTGAAGGTATATATCTGAAAGTTAAACCACTGAAGTCGCCTGAGCTACAACCGAGAACAAATGATAATTTTCAGTCTGAGGTCAACTGATAAACACTCTGTAATCACGCCTATTGAAAAACTCCAACTTCCGACTAAGAACCTATTCCGGTCATTCTTGTTCCATGTAATTCAAAGAGGAATTTCATATAAAAATCTACTTTATATAGTGATTAAATCACTGTAAGCTAAATATGGGAAATTTTCTCCTGATCACCAGCTTTGTTCAAGCCAGTAATTCAACATAGTCTGACATATATGTTGGTGCACTGATTAACGTTGCGTAGCCTAACCTTAAACCCAGTAGCAAAATTATGTGTTCCGTTTTGGATTGTTCACGTATCTCCTAATCTTCGTTCCGCGTTTGCCTGTAGCACTTAAGTACATTGGTCAGACAATCTCAATTAGCTGTTGTTTGCGAGCAATTTTATGGGCACATTTCATGGCGGTATTATACGTCTTAAGTTTCAAAAGAGTATGTGCTATAGAAAGTACTGTCAGGAAGAATTTACCTGTTGAAGCACCCACATGTTTTTAACGACGTCCTTGAATTTAATGTGATTAATCGAAGTTGTTGGATAAATTGTTCATGGTTGGTCGAAGTAAAGAGGCAAAGAAAACAATGAAGTTTTGCAGTTTACCACAAGCTACTGAAAGTAGTAAATCTTCCTTTACAAAAAATCCTGATCACAGTGACACCCATCAGATGTGTGAGGATGTTCAAGTTAAAAGTAACTTGGTACTTTATTATGTTAGTCACAAAACGTCTCCTCTTATATTAAGGTACTTTCGAAAAGGAACTGAATAGCTCAGGTTGATTCAACTAATTCCCATAATTCTAAGATGCAGGAAATAGTAGTCGAATTTACTAGAACCAACAACTGGGTGCAAAATTCGATCATGATTGAAAACGTTTCATAAAACTCAAAAGAGCAGTATACGAAATGTACTTAAAGTTTTTCAATAACTTATCCAATATTGTGAGTTATCAGTAGACTGCAGCTAATTAACTCTAGTTTTCCAATCATTTTACCTATGTAAAAGTAAATTTTGAGAACGAATCATACCATCATTCGAAGTGACCTTCTGGAGAAAGTTCGGAAGATTTTACGGCTGAACTTGCCTTTCTAGCTCCTGTCTGCCTAGATTTACTATCCAACCGAGTATCAAAAGCGAATTTTGCTAGTTCTGCTCTTTTCTTTTGTCCAACATGCACCGACTTTTGCGTCACGTATTTCGTTCGTTCTTCGAATTTCTACAAATATGATAAGAAAATGGGAGATTTTCGTATCAACAAATTTGTAAACATTTTATTGACCGTATAAACAGTTCATACGGCTTACTCTTAACGTAACACCTAAAGATGATCGGTTTTGTACTTGTATGGAACCATCGGCTATATAGATCCACAAGCTGCAACACTAATAGACTGAAATAGGGGGTTGGTTTGTTCAAGAAAACAAACTTCTGGTTTACTGTATCAAACCCACATTGATTTACATGCTTTAGCAGATGCTAGAATTATTCCACAAGTAAATGCCTGACACATAAAACAACTACTCAGATGACTGGCAATTTGTAATAGTTTATGTGCAGTTCTGTGATTCAACGGAATTGAAAAAGGATTTTTTCTTAAATGAGCGCTGATTTTATCTCATTAGTTGGGCAGGGAATAATTTACTATTTTGCGTAACCTACAATGGCTAGTTCAGTACACTGTGTTAACTGAGACTTCAGGATTTCATTATGTAAGAAAGGACAAAATATATGTACCCTCGAATTTTTGGCGGTTGATCTGTTAATTCACTCTCAACGGTAGCTAACAGGAAATAACGTGACAGTGCAGTGAAGAAATACGTTCGCCTTGTAGCGGTCAAATTCCGGACTACTTATCATTAATAACTTATAAAACCAAACAGTTTTTAAGTCCCATCAGAAACCATGAAACCCTACTACACAAGGAATAAACTGGGAAGCGTGAGCATTTTTTCAACGTGTGCCTATTGTATACACAATGTTCGTTCGTAATTGTAATGTTGAATTATCTCTTCACTTGCCTTTTGAAAAGCAATCAAAGATCAGCTAGCAAAAGGAGGTGGTCGTCATGAGGATTGATCACTGTCACTTTCCGGTTGTATAGCATCATCCTCATCATAACAGCCATGAGCCTGACCAAAAGGTACTGTGGCTCGGGCCGCAGCTCACCTCAACAATGACGTGGAATATCCTAGAAGAAAACGCTACTAAGAAGGTTGAGAATTAATAGAAGAAGACTAAGCGGAAGAACTGGAAATGGTATAGATACAGGTGCGCCATTGACTGCGACACATCGCCATCTCGGATAGCGTCTCTAACCAACGATTTGAGTGATCAAGAGGACCCCTTCCAGACAGGCGACACCTACCCACTTTGCTCAATGGAGCAGATCAGAATACATACTGTTGACGTATCGTCAAGTATCTACTGACACCTCAACTCGTTTATATCACGCTGGTGTCAACAGCAGTCTCCAGTTACTGCGCAAAAACATTGTGTGTTGACATCCGTTCAAGCTGTCTCTCCAAGGTGAAGACACTCAGCTCGGTAATCAGTTGAACTTCTTTGGCAAGATACCTGGAACTTTGACAAACTACTGCTATACTCGGCCGTTTGAGTGAGTGTGCATTCATTGCGGTCAAACCAAACTTATTCATTCGTTATGGATGCCTTAATTGCGTTCGTGTCTCATCTGTTCTTCTCAAATTTAGATGAACTTTCATAAAATTGCACCAATAGAGAACTTTTTTTCAATTTCACCCTCGTTGACAAATTTTCATTTCCTCTTCATTGGTAAGTGGGTTTGGCTAAGCCGACTCGATAATGCTTGACCATAGACCAATTTTTCCTGGTTTACCTGGAGCAAACCTTTCTGTTAACATTAAACCCACAGATGCACACTTACGTGGACCTAGTTTAGCCACAGTCTGAAGTTCACAAAAATCGGCCTAACAGTGGATTTATCTTCTTGATCGTTTGTCTGTTTGTCAATTCAAATGAGGTAGGTTGATAACACTTGGTCATTTGCGCTGGTTCACAACTTGATGTTACGCAGCATACCAAGACCAACCTCAGTTGAAAGCGGAACTAAACACGAATTAACAGCTGGCTATCGGATGTATATATTGCACATTAACATGCACCCACACTCATCTTTGGGTCACTGCCCGCCAACTACACAAAATTAAAGACGACGTAATGAATCATCCTTAAAAACGTGTGGTTCTTGTAAGAAGCTACATACTGATTGGGAGTAGTCCTTTTATACCCCATGTTTTCTGTGGAAATTTCACCTGTTTTAGTTTGACTGATTAAGTTACAAGGTTAGTTCCTGGGATAATGCGCTTCTTTTGGGGTAACAACTGTAAAACGTTCACATTAATATATGCGACGTACACGACGCTCACACTCCAACGTTATCACAATGGACATTTAAATGTGACGCTTACCTGACGCTGTTGTTCCCTTCTTTTTTCTTTCTCCTTTCGCTCCAGCCACTGAAGAATGTTTGGATCCCGATAGGATTGATACAAATGAATTGTTGTTGGTTTACTTCTCTTTTTTGAACTCAAGCGTTTCACACATTTTTTACTCTTATTTTCATCATTGCGAAACAACCCAGTGTTCGAAGTCGATATGATCCCACACGAAGGGTCTGCATATCCTGCTGAGTGTTTTTCACCGTTAGCAAAGATACGATAGCCATTGGATTGCCGTTCAGCACTCGTTCCTGTTTCCGTTGACTTTCTCCTCGAAAGCCGTATAATTGGTTTGTCATTTATCACCACTTCTTTACGGGATATCGGTTCTTTGCCAGTCCTTTTGTTACAACTTCCCTTAGAACCTCCTGTATTGGGGACTAAATTAAATGGTCACATTAATGATAATTGGCGTCACACGGTACAAATATAACAGATGACGACATGGTTCATTCAGACCTCCTAGAAGGCAAGTTCACATTCTACAAAATGACAAGCTGGTTCAACCCGTTCGGCTGTAGTGACAGTGTGTTACTGAGGTAAGCTACTTCATTGACTCTCTCGCTGATTTCATATCTTTAAAACAGTTATTTCATCCACATTTGTCTCACACTTACATCGTTATAGCAAAGTACGGAAAGCCCATCAAGTTGCGCGATAAGTTACACCTTACTCTGTTGTTCAGTCAGTGGATCATCATCGCAGCATTAACCTAAATGGCAATACCTTCTCGTTGTCTGGATACAATTAGCCGATTGCAACCACATGCTAAAGACTTTTTTTCGTGTCCATTTAGACATAACTAACCTTGACAAAATTCATCACGCACAATAGATGGTGCAACTATTTTGTACTCGAGTAGATCTCGCAGAATATGACTGCTCTTTTGGTTAGGAGATAACGTCCGTATGTCTGTGGACTGCTCATTTGTTCGCATCGCCTGTTGGGACGTTGATATGCCAATGTGCCGGGGTCAGTGTGGCGCTGATGTCGGTTAAATTGTTTACGTTGTGAATTGTTTTTTACTTTTTTATTTGGTTGTTTATTTCTGCGTTTATTTTGTGTTTTCATCAGTGTACGCGTTCACGGACTGTTGTAGGAATAGACGTCAGTTAAGGTTTAACATTGGTTGAAGGTTGACTGCTTGCATCAGCCTACTACCCTCCAGCTGCAGCTCACTACCATCGTAGACTGTTACTGATGAGAAGTCGATTTTCTTTAGCGTTACAGGCCCATTACATTCCTTGAGACCTTGTAAGCAAACTTACAATAATCTTTTAAGTCGGTTGGTAGTTGGTAAACAAGAAAACCGTTAGTGACTAGTCACAGATACTGAGTATAATGATTAAGTTAATTTACTTTTTGTTCACATGGTTGGAACATCTCGATTTGAATTGTATATGGTCGTTCTGTCTCTATGAGAAACCTTTTAATGCCAAGAAACCTGCGCGGTTTGGCACAAAAATAGAAGGAGGCGTTCGCTCGTCACGAATCACTATGGATTTATTACAGTTTACATACATATGCCTACCGAACGCACACTTACCTTGGGTTAGTAAAGCAATTGATTACAGACTTTTATCATTTGTATCCTAGTGTCAAAAGCCGAATTTCGCTTTTGTGAATACCGGAGAATCATCTAACCACTGACTTCATATAGAACATTCAGGACTATATACCATTCACAATCAATATATCACTGAGGCCTGACTGTGGCACAGACGGGAGAAATGGTTTCTGAAACGCAATATGACTATTAACCCATATGTTTTGCTACCGGCACTTCGAGAAAAATGTTAAGAGCGTAAGTAAAAAACTTGAACAGATTAGTTTAACCCGTTTCAACGACAGAGGACATCCATGTGTGCTGCGGTCACTCGCTATTAGTTCGCATACTCAAGAAAGGAATCAGAGGCTCTTGTGAAAAGCATATGTGGGTTCGCTTTGCCTCATTTGACTAGAGTTTCGGTATTCATCATACTTGTTCGACTCCCTCCACCTCGGGGAGGAAACACTGGGGAAGAGCAGGCTGGGAACACACTTACCACATTTTTACCCCTCGTCAAAGTCCGTAACGTCATGCGTACCGTCAGTTAGCGATTGGCGTTCTTTTCTACCATAGAGGTACACTCAGTTCAACGGATCGACTCACAGTTGTGGAGCATCCTAAAATTGGTGATGTACCTAACAAAGACGTGAACATACTTCAGCTCAAGGTAGGGTTTATAGTGGACTATCTGACATTTTCAGCACCACGGGCGGTAAACGTCAAGACTCCTCTTTCTCACCATTTTTTTCTTGGAAAAATAATAGCAAACTCGCAGCTTTACTCACCTGATGCGTGCTGGATCTCCAACTTGGTGGAAGATTGACCTTGATTATGGTGTTCACAAGGTGCTATTGTTTGACCATTTCAGAGCAGTACAGGCAATGTTGGACCCAATTTTACGCTGCGCGTCTGGTAGTCTCAAAGTTCAAGATGCTTCTACGCGGCTGCCGTTATTACGGAGAAATAGTATTGGATAGTGAAAATAAGGAGGTTGTTGACCGGTTTGTGGGTGTGGGAATTTGTACCAGCGGAACCTGTTAGGGCTACATTTCGACTGCTCTTAAGGAAAGGCGTTTCAAATTGTTAGAGGATGACGGTCTAGCGCATACCGACTATTCCACTACACTAGGGATATTGCGACCCACAGAACCCTCAAGCACCATGGCAAGTAATCGGGTTCCGTATCAAACTTTGTTATTTGACCGAGTTGAATATAAACTAAGTTCACCTCGTGACGCGGGGAGATGACAGCTATCAACAATCCACTTCGTTGATGAAACCTCACTTTCTCGTACAGCACAGGTTTTTGCTTGTAAAATGTAGGCACTCTGATGACGAGTTTTTGACTATAGACGCAGCTGTTTTTAGTAGTAAAGTAGCCCTCAATCAATTTCTTTTTTTCTCCACTGTAGTGTACTTTCAGTTTCTAGCTGTAAAGCAACTAGGCGACGTTGACAGCCACTGAAACATTTCCGTCAGTAGTAATAATAAATATTAATGATAATAATGGAGGGAGATCAGAAAAATGGCGACCGTTTACTTCTTTTCTTTTCCTATACACATTCGACCAGTAGGAAATTAATGACACCTGACAATCAAACACTTCGTTGTTAACTCAGATTTGACTGGCATCTGCTAGATCGCTTCCTTTCAGTTCACAGATTTAATAATTCGGAAGAGACCCTAAGCCAAGAGTCACAAAGCTATGGTTTCGTAGCTCAGGTGGCAGGGCATTTGCTGCTACTGAACATGTTGTTTCTGTTCTTGGTTAAGATTCATTCGAGGTCCGGATTTTTTGCGATAAAATCCCTTTTGAAATAAATCCTAAATAAATGTTTGCTTTCTGGACTTCTACCTAACAACACTGACACACTGGTCTTTTAACTGATAGAACTGGGGCAGCTTTTAATGTATACAACTCTTCTCATACCTACTGATAAAACAGCGGGTTATTCACTGTTATCCTCAGAGCAATTCGGTGGAAAATTTGCTTATGCGATGCCGAATATTAGTCAGAGGGATAGTTGTCCAGTTCATGAGAAAAAAACAGTATATATCAGGTGGTTTGGAAATGATCTCACTTTCCTAGGTTTCTCTGAAATTCTCGTATCGGAATAGTTTCATCTCCCACAAATTATCAACCTTCGGTTTTCGAACGTGGGCTACAAACAATCTGTAAAAGAGTAAAATACTAACATAAACACAGCTGTAAGTTTACACACTGGTGTAATAGACAGTCTATCACGGCTTCGCTCTATCCGCATCAACAACAAAAGAGTAAATATATAGCGGGAGGTTGCCGCATTTCAGTTTAATCAGTCAACAACGATAAGCTAGAAGTTATGGATTTTACGGATAGCTGCAACTTTGGAACCGATTAACCATTGTGTTTCATTCGAAAGAATGGCTGCTATCAGTTCTAAGGTAGATAACTTGTGCAAGTTAACATCTTCTGCACACACAGGATCGGACAGTGAGTGTTGATTAAAACCGCCTTGGAGAACGTGAACGATTTTGAATTTCATTTCCCCGATAACACGTCAAACGAGTCGATGTGCTAAAGATGTCACCTATTTCCGTGATTTATCTTGCAACGGACGACGTAGGATTCCGTTCTGTTACCACACTCTGCAGCGTCGGCATGCGCACTTAGTTCTACGCACAACTATTTTTTGTCGAAGACATCGAGCTACACTTTCGACACAGACATCCTCACAAATGCAGACAGACTGGCAAACTACTTGAGAGAGAAAGAGAACGCTATCGTCAGCCACTATTTTTGACAAGCTAAGCAACCGTTGTATTTTTGAGTTACAACCGCAATTTAACCGCAGGTTATGTACAAGTTAGGACAAACTGTGTTTTTGGACTTGTGTCAATTATGATATGGTCGCCTTTCAAAAGTAGTATAAGAAAGATCTGCAACTCCAGAGCCGGCTGTCTTGACCACTCTTTTATGACTGCGGAAATCTACAAGCATTCAGGGATATCCGTTTGCGAGCAGTACCTTCTTTGACCTTCTTTCCTCCGTTTGTAATTAATCCTCGGTGCAAATTTTCCCAGTTTTGTGAAACAGGGTTTTCATCAGACTTCTTTTGTAAACAATCGCCACAAGATGATAAAACCTTCAACACTAGCCGTTCCAAGCAGCACTGAGGTGCACTGAGCGTTGTAATCAGTCATCCTGTTGTTTTCGATGCTTTTTCTGCCCTTGAACGGATAAAAGTCCTTCCTTCTTATAAAACCCAATGGTTAACTGCTCTCAGTGTTGCTGCTACCAATATATCCTATATATTCTAATGTTTTACGAATGTGACTGAATACGGTAACGGAAATGTCACTATCTCCCACGTATCTATTTATCCACAGTTTATAAATAACTACACTTCAAGTTAAGCAACGACGTTATAATTTTGTTTGAGTTTATTTTCAACTGGTAACGATTAGGATTTGCGCAAAGTGGATATAAATTCATTGCGTTCCAATTCGGCCATTCAAACTTACGGTCATATCATGCCCTACCATTCAGCTGACCAACTGTGTACTAAGTTGAAAGAGGCTTTCTGCATGGACTTTAGTATATCTAAACTGCTGATGGTCCTGAAACACGATAGTTGTTCTTGGGGGCGTCAGGATCTCGTGTTTAAGCTGGATTATTGAAATGGTTATGTGTAAGTAGACTGTTGACACTCAGTAGGTCAGCACAGAAGAGGGGAATTTACACAAGGCACAATTCGATAGCCTATGGTTAGCCGTGAGGACCATTTGTAACGACTATACTAAATGATATTGTTGATAGTCGTATTCACTTGTACATTTTTGATGATTTTGGTTTTCTACTTACTTTTGTTTTAGTCAAGCTATTCCTTTTGTAATATCTTTCCCGGGGCTACAATCACAACTCGCTTCGTGCCTAGCTAGCTTGACATGCCTTCTCTGTTCACTCTGCTTTTCAGGGTCGATACAAATACACGAAGGTCAGCGCGCTGAGTCCTTGCTTTTCGTTGTTGATTGGCTTTTTATAGTGAATACAGACTGGGTATCTTTCTGTTGGACCAGTTTTAACACACTTACATTATCAATGACGGTTATTTAAATGTTTAATTCACCATCCGAACGAAAACTCTTTCAAACTGAATTATCAATACAGAAAGCAAAAATGAAGATGGCACAAACCTTGAAAACGTAACGCTCACGATTAAAGATTGTCTTTTACAATTTATTTTACGTGTTTTGTAACCCCTTTATTAACTTCATCTATCATAAAGTTTGAAAGCACATATTTAAGAACTCGACTAGTTACCGCGACAATAAGTATCTTACGTCATCCTATTCCATTGTCCAGTGCTGTCATCTTGGTCCATTGCGGCTACATTCCAACCCAACGAGATTCAACCTGTCTGTGAGTCGTTCCATATTTACCAATACGGCTTTCATTTCCATTCGTGCATATACTTTTGCATTTATCTGGTATCGCCATAGATCTGTAGTGTTATCACACTCTTGCTGGCTTTGCCACTCAGTTGATAAGACCACCACATACTTGGTGAGACTCCCTATGTTGTGGATAGCATTTAGTACAAGTCATCTGTGACACCATTTTCAGTGCTTGACAGTACTGTGTATACTAATGTTGAAATGGAGCACATTATCGTAATAAAATTAGTTCAAAGCAGCACACACAACCGTAGAACGTAGTTATACCAATTTGAAACTATTTTGAAGACTGGGCGAATAACATCTGGGAAAACAAAACTTCAGTACGTGACGTGACCTCTTATCTTTGATGTCACAACGGAGATCGAGGATCCGTCTGAGTGCATTCTCTCTGATTTCTTTCACTCTTCTAAAAGAGGCAGCCATAAGAAAATTTGTTGCATGACTTGTTCAGTTGACTTGAACTAGGTGATCGTTCTCCATTACAATTCTTACGTTATGTGGGAAACTTTTTAGGTTCGCGGAAGTTAGATGACGATGTGTACGAAAGGTTTGCTATGAGTGATACAACACATATTCGTTGCCATGAATGAAGACAGGTTGATTAGGAATTTGGTAGCACTTGCTTCTGTT
Organism: Paragonimus heterotremus; assembly: GCA_013368495.1. NCBI lineage: Eukaryota > Metazoa > Platyhelminthes > Trematoda > Plagiorchiida > Troglotrematidae > Paragonimus > Paragonimus heterotremus. The sequence continues at coordinate 166,084 of LUCH01000625.1, read as the reverse complement.
ATTATAAATTGTAAGATAAATTACCTAAGTGAGTAAGATCTTGATGCTTATTCTCAAAACGAAACTTTACGGTCGGTTTCTTCCTTGTTTGTACTCATCAGGTGAGGATATTCTAAGTGGGTTCTAACCAGCAACCCATCATGTTAGGACTCGAGGCTCTCACCCATTCGGACACCAGTTCCACGAGCACTGCTTTTAACAGGGGATTCGAATATAATTGAGTTTTAACTTGTTTTTGAATCTGTTCATGGGACTGGGTACAGTCCACCTCTGATTGCCAGTTTTGCATTGGCTATGGTTTCGTCACTAGTCCTCTTCTATTTCTCATCTCAGCAGCTTTCTTTTCAACTAGGTTTCGTCTCAGCTAACATCATTTTTGAGATACGGTCGATTTTAACGATAACTATGCCCCCCGGCATATTTTGCTGTATACAGGATAACTTGGACATATTTAAATCGATAAGTTAGAGTTTACTGCCGAGAAATAGTAGGTCTTGCATCCTCGTTCGTTTTTTAATGGAATCTATAGTCTGCGGACTTGTTCCTTGAAGGATAGAATCTTGGGCTCATGTTTTCGAGCTCATTCATTCTGAGTGAAAAGGTGACATTGATAACAATGCTTCAGAGTCTATCGTCAGTTTGACTCCCACTGTTTTAGGTCCCTTTATGACATTTTCATCAAAATATAATAAACAATAAAACTGCAGGTTGACCACTCGTTTTCAGGTTGCAATTCAATTGTGTCAACCTTCTGTGAGTTAAAGAGCTGCCTTACGAAGCAAAACACAATAAACCACAAATATCAATCACTGAAGTTCTATCGGCCTGGATTTGACTCACTGAAAACCGTTTTACATTTACACTTTATTTTAGCTTATAGTCCGGTTGATTGATTTTAACTTATACGCGCCCTGACGTTATAGATTTGAGATAAAGCATATATATTTTTAGTATTTGGATCCCCTCCCTTCGTTTCCTTATTACCAGGGCTTGTTGTTCTTTTCACGAGTATATAGCAATTCGCCAACAACGCCAACCGCTGACGTGCTTCTCTCTTTAGTGACGACAATAACAATGGTTTTAAAACTAATGTAATCAACTGAATTGTAAGTGTAGACTATTCTTGGCACATGCTTCTGAAATATAGGGTGTCTTCTTAGACGTGCAATTTTACCTAACTTCACTCTTAGTTTAAGGCTTTTTCTAGTCATAAGTATTTGTCAAACCTCACAGATTGTGCTAGTTCTTCACAGTTTGGTTCACTACCCAGGGGCTTGAGCCAACTGCTGCCCAATTTCTTGCGCCAAAGAGCTTCTACAAGCCCCCTCTTTTCAGAAGAACTCGTAAGAATTTTTGATCACTGTTGCGTCATGGCTACTGCCGAGATATATAAATAAGCTCTCCATCTAGACATAAAAGAAACTACGGCGTTTGGTCAGCATTTTTATTTCACACGCTCTGTTGTTTCTTGCGCCGTTTACCATTCTCTTGTGTATCGTGCTCGCTTTTGAAACATATAAATCAAAACCATACCCTTCCTAAAAGGTCACCTATCATTCCTTCTTTCTCCGTTCACGCGTCCACTATACGCTTAATTCTGGAGCGTTGAAGGTGAGCGGAAAACACTATTCTTTTCAACACTTTTCTGAAATTACCTCTCTCGACAATTATTTTCAACATGGACTCCGGACCAGTGTGAAGTAGCTGAATTTATAAATATTCCAGTGAAACTTTACAACCGTATTTTGCTTACACGCCCACCTCCCATCAGGTTTTTTCGTTAACGAATTACATGATATGAGCAACGACATTATTTCTTCTTCTGCTTTACTAGATAGGCTTCTGTATGCTGAAGGTTCGTCTACCGCTTCATGTGACGGTTCTCTAAGAGCCCAGCGTGAAGTGGCTGAGCAAATTGCCGAGTCGTTTAACCCAATTTCCACCAAATCTTTCTCCACGAAACAGTACTCAGTAACTGGAAGCCAGCATATAACACTCTTATCTTCGATGGATCTGGACAAAATCCTCGTAATGTGGGGACGCTCCTACAAAGTTTCACTCCAGATTCGGTGAGTTACTCGATAGCAATAATTCAGAAGACAAAAAACAACATAGTACTTTATATACTGTCACGGATAAGTGGGGGGGAAATGTACAGCCGGCAAGCGTCCCGCCTGTAGCGCACGGGCCCAGGCCTTAAAACTAGGAGTCTAAAATAGTCGCCAAGCTTGTCGTCAAAGATTCTTTTGGAGGCGAATTGGTAAGTTGCGAAATGCTTTCCCCGATCGTGTTATTTTCGCCGATTCAATTTCAGTTTTCGAAGCTAGCACAGGTAATCACCCGTTATCTTATTTCAGACACTGCAGCTGTTTTCCGTGTTTCAGATATCGTTGCTGTCTCACGAATCTACGTCCACAGGTAGGATAGCTTCAAAACTTCTATTCACTACTTCGCCATCAAATCCACCGAATTATAGATCCATTGAAGGCAGAATAAATTCACCGAGAATAGCTTTATTTACTACGGTGCAACTTTAAGCCCAGGCGTCTTCCCGAACTGCTGATATTCAGTTAGCTTAATTCTCATCCACATTTTTGTTTATCTGCTAATTGGTTGCATAGCTTATCATACTGAGATCCACTGTATCGTAGTTGAACCCATAAGGACTCAAGGAACTTGGGGAAAAAAGTGATAATGATGAGGACATTAGAAGACATTTCAATGGTATAAGGAGAATGGCAGAGATTCTTGTATATAACGGTGGTAAACGGGCAACAACTGTCAAAAAACCAACACCATTGAACTCACCCACAGCATACGAGAAAAAACGACTAGCATTTTTCAGGAATTCTTCAGCATGCAGACACACAGCTAGTGCAATACATTCAAGATTTCCGGAAACCTGGTTTTCAAGTAGATTTTAAACCGGGTTAAAAAAACTCCCTAAAGTGCATATTCAAACCTGGTATTCGAGTGGATATTCACCGCGTTTTAAAGCCGGGTTTCCAAGTGGACATTTCGTTTCAATAACGCACTCGAAAAACCGGTGTAAAGCGGATATAAACTAGCTTAGACCCAGATTTGTGTTATCAGAGTTCCTTTAAACGCCCACCTACCATGTAGTAAATGGGCGTTCCCAGATTAGGAGTGTGCTCTATTGACTGTACCCACTTCGCCCTTGGGAATCTTTCTAGGACATTCATTCTAAGTCACTTAAGTGACTTGACCTATCATAGTTTATGCGTCAGCCCAAAAAACACCGGGGTTCTCTGGTGGAACCCTTAATTAAGGGTTTGCATGCACATTCTTATGGTCCATTAGAGAACTGAAGTTTAAAGCATGAACGGAGTTGTGCAAATTTAAAACCTGTTCGAAACTTACGACAAGAAGTATGTGAGACTTTGTTCAGACTTAGTCTATTTGTTCTTTGAAGGAAAAGTGATCGTTTAGGTGAATTTTCACACCCGTTTATGTTGCTGTTGCACGTTGGATCATCCCTGTTGCCTTGAGAATACTTCTGTGGAATAGTCCGGGCATCCCCTCCGTCCTTAGTATTTGTCTCTGTATACACTTTGGTCATCTGTGAGTAGGGTGATTGCTCTGTAAGGTATTAGGTATTAATGAAAACATCCGTTAACGATTAGCTACTCACGCGAAGGAGAGTGTGCATTATTATTGTTACTGCACGCAGAAATGAGACAAGGTTGTGTGTAACCCATCGCCGGTCTTTCTTCGATTGTCTGTGTGTTATACGTAAGTTTCACGGATCTCTATCGAATAACGTTGTTCTTCACAAGAGAATTGTTAATCATCAGAAGATTGGGTTCTTGATACTCAGTGGAGGGAACAAATTCGGACGAATGTACAGAAATTTGATCAACTAATCCATTACAAAATCATTTTGTTCGAGCCATACAATTTTTAAAATTGCGCTGCTAGCCGCCACCATGTGTTCCATAAAAGTGATAAACTAAAAGCATTTGGCAAAATCCACATAATATTTTGAATGTTCGTAGTTGTGGAGTTACCCGTTATGATGCTTCATGGTTAACCAGATTAACAATGGCCAGTTTGGCGCAAAAAATGTGTTTTCAAATTTCCCGTGAAGTAATGGAAGGCTCAGTTTGAGACAAGTATATGGATTTTGTTGAGTGTAATGTTCGCGTTGCAGTGATAAAAGTCGGTTGTACTTGAGAATCGCACATATTGGCACTTTCGTAAAGAAAATCGCCCTGATTTTTTCTGATAAATGCACCATTGTAATGATTGCAAATAATAACGGAACACTAAATGCTACTGTTGTTTCAGTACATGAATAATTTCACTGTACAGATACCGATTACATTACAATTCCGTTGGCTGACGTGCTGTGTTATTATTACTGCGTAGAACCTACCTCTGGCTTTGAGCTGAGTACATTTCTTATTACTGCTATGTATTCCTAATTACCACAGTTAGCGTCGCGCGCAGCATTGTTTCATGCGATGAATTCTCGCAATATGGAAACTCTGGACAACCGCTCAAGTTCACGGGAAATGGAAGACTACTTAGAACGCTTTAAAATTTGGTGTATTACTTGTAATGATATGACAGAGGAGAAGAAAACGCCTCATTTCCTCATGGTCATTGGCAAAGATGTACATGCATTGCTTAAAATCCTCTCGTTTTCCGATTTGCCTCTTTCACTTCAGTACGATTCTGTGAAACATCTGCTACTGAGGTATGTTCAGCCCCTCTACTTCGAAGCTTCGGAAAGGGCGATGTTCCATACTTTGAACAGAGAAAAACCTCAAGAAATTCATGCATCTATTTTTCAAACTCAACCAGCTGTGTCTCATTCCGATGGTCAACTTCAGAATTAGCTAAGAGATCGGTTGATAGCGGAAAGTGATTCCCCAATTCTTCAACAGAAGTTGTTACTACCGGAGGAGACTTCTTTTGAATCGACCAGAGCTGTTTGTGGACAATTCCAGGATGTACAGGGCGCGGTAAATGAAGAACATATCGCCAACAGTGCTGAGAAGCAGGCAAACCAACAGCAGCGACAGTTCGAAAAGGTAAAGTATCAGAGAAGTACGGCAGTCGAGCCACACCATTTAATCCAAATTCTGTCCAACATTTTGGTAACTGTAAGTTATGTGGTCATGAACATTTTCGACCTATGTTTCCATTTCGCAATTCCAAATGTTATGAATGTGGCGAGGTAGGTCACATTCACGCTGTCTGTCGTTGTTCGATGACGTGTTTAGGTCAGACTTCTTTAGATGAGCAAAGTGTTATATCTGACTTT
>LUCH01000625.1:123240-156995 GCA_013368495.1 Paragonimus heterotremus | reverse complement strand
GAATGGATGGCTAGGATTGAGCCATCGAGTTTAGCGCAGGGTACTAAATCGTTACACTAGTAAAGCTGATTGGCCGATAGCTAGCCGGAGAGTGCCGGTCACTCGCTTTAAATATAAGCCTGACCGTCATCTCTCTCCATGCGCTAGGGAGAATGCCAGTCTGGAGTGTCTGTTCAAACAGCTTACAAAAGAGTTCTGCCAAACGACCAGCTGGTTCTCTGAAAATTTTGGGATGGATCTTATCAAGACTCATTACACTATATTAATTCACCTTAAATAAAAGGTCCTCAACATCCACCACGGAAAACTGGGCGGTAACGGATGGTTGCCAGAATATCTACGGCTGAAGGTTAAGCTACCAGTCGGGCGGTGCGACGTTGTAGACTGTCAAGTAGTATTCCCTAAATAACCCGGCCACAACTAGGGAGTCAGATGAGGTCTTCCCATCGAACAGCCGTAGAGAAGGAGTCCAGGGGTTATTTTTCCCAGTCGTCATATGTGCTTAAGTAAAAAGTTTTTGTTTCCGCGAGCTTTGAATAGGACCTTTTCTTGTATGCGTTTGGCGTGCTCACAGATTTCCAGTTTACACCTACTTCTAACGATGTGGAACGCGCGTAGGTTCTCTAAATTTCCCGTAGCCTTATGGTACGCGAACAAATGGGAACGGTCATCGAGAAGACGACGTATTCTGCACGGAAGAGATGGCCGATAAGAGAAAGTGAACACTTCTCGCAGCACAAATATGTTGTCCGCTTTCTCCATTGCGTTTTTCCGTGCACGGTAGTTCTTGTCCGCGGAGTCACAATCAGGAAGTAATGCATCTAGGTGGCTCCTCTGGTCGTTAAAATGAGCTTGATTAAAGTTTCGGACTGTGGACTTTCTTACTGGTTGATGTAAGCAGTAACAGATAAGATCAAAGATGAGCAGAGAGTGGTCACTGTGTCCAAGTGGTGGTTTAATGATCACTCCATCTACCAGGTAGCTCTCGTTAGTGATAACTATGTCAAGCAGAGAGGGAGACTGACCAGGACCGTGCTGGGTTGGGATGTTAACATGCCGTGTCCACGCCTCCAGTCGTATCAGCGTCGATGAGGAGGTCGAGAATCTGCTTCCACATTCCTGATGAGAGACTGACGCCCAGTTTGTTTTCGTTGCATTGAAGTCGTCCGTTATAAGAAGATTAGTAGAGTTTTGTTGGCCTAGGAAGTTGCCTAGGTTTACGAGAAGTGTCGTCATCAGAGACGTCAGATGAGGGAGAACGACAGATAACCTCCACTAGGAGTGAGTCTCGGCCACACAAAGCCAGTCGAAGCCACAGACAATCACATTTTTCATGAGTGAAATTCACCAATAACCATGGGTGTTGGGAGACAATGCTGAAGAAAAATCGCAGAACCCCGTATCCTCCCGGATTTCGTTCATGCCAAATAGTCCCGCTTGAAGGGGTGACTGAGACCGACGTTCATTTGATCCATATATGCCGAATAATGGAGTTCTCATCAGAATGTATTTCAGCGGATATGGAGCGATTTCAGCTATTTTAGCAATTTCTTCACCATTTCGCGTTCGGACGCCGAAGTTAACCGAATCCGTTCTGTTTTTGCCTTCCGATGTCCAGCAATTCGCGGATGATGTGAAAGGCCGCCGCTGATTACAGACCGTACCGCCGTTCTCAGGGGTGATACATAGTGCCAAAACATACTTAAATGGTCATCAAAGAGAACGTATTAAAACACCAATCCGACAATTTCTCTAGTAGGCAGAAATCTAATGACAGTTTCAGTGATTCATAACCCTGTAAAAGAAGAACTGTTGCCGAAGAATATCGAAGGCCGAAGCCCATAGAATTACTTGTCGTGACTCCCTCGATCATTATCAGCTACTGGGTTAAATAACTGTTGTACGAGTCCTGCATTGAAAAAGGTGTGTAAAGATTACGTCGCCGCGAACTTTTCAAAACTCAAGTGTGCAACAACAACGATGTCAATCAAATTGCGCGCCCAACAGCTTGTGCCTTTCCCTCCCTCCCTTCCAGGTTTCGCGGCAGCTACGTACCTGGACCAAGCGGAAGAAACAACAGCGGAGGAGAACAATGATTAAGTGTAAGACGCTCGTTTTATCGACTTGTACACATCTTTTTTGACCATCACGTTGTCTTCACGTGGTCTTGCTTCTGTTTTGAATGTGTTGCTGAATAAACGCTTCCCACGAATTAGTATGCTCAACTGGGTGGTTGTGAACACAGCTTCCAATTCACAAGCTCTGTTACTAATTTTCGTACTATCCATTTCAGCACGTGGACATTCCGTCTCTTGCAAAAGGAATTACTATTGATCACGTGAGTTTCCCAACTGCGGTGTATTACAAGTGGTTAAAGATCGATAATTTCAAGACGATATTGGTGAGAGATAAGTCGTTTTGGTAGCCACTCGCTGGACACGTTCATTGGCGAATATGCTCTCCTTCATACCGGTGCGTGAGAAATGATTATTAAACTGGAGTTGTGGTCTAATGTAGTCCTCGTAAGGCGTTCCAGAGGTTCCTTTGTCCATGTGGCGGAAGGCTCTTTTCATCGTCCCACGATTACCAAAGCCCTTCTTAGAGGCTATCTGGTGATAATAAAGGAAAAATAAATCAAACAGCCGGACCCCCAAGTCTTTTTGAAGGTCAACATTTGCGATATATGATACACTTTGTGCACTGCCTGTCACAAACAGGTTCCCGGAGTTATTTCTCTGCATACATTCTGCCGTTTGGAAGGGGCTACTGTCGTCCGCCCAACACTCAATACGGCCCAGGTCAATTACCAAGGCACTGAGATGACAAGCTTTCTAGATTTTTAAATTGCCAGCATAGAAGAAAGCGTTACTGGACACATTGTCTGGAAGGTCATTGATGTATACCAGAAACAACAGCGGACAAAGTACGTATCCTTGTGATAGTCCAGCGCAGAGCGAGGTCGGGGAGAAAGGGTCTGATCCGGTTTTTACCCCAAAATGTTATGTAACCAAAAAAAGATGTAATCCAGCGCACAGCCTCTCCTTAGATCCAACAAGTTGCCAGTTTTGCACAAGATGACCGTGTGGGATACGGTCGAAGACACCGACAAATTCAAAGAAGGCATTATCGGAGATGTGATCACTGCCTCTGGCCACTGTCGGACTATCTGTGGGGATTAACGTATTGGCTATGCATGACAGTCCGGGAAGAAAGATGTGCCGAGTAAGCAAGAGGTTAGTCGAGGAAAAATGCCTGAAGACGACGCGTTTCAACAGATGCTCCATTATTTTGCGTGATATGCCAGTGAGGCTGATCGGCCGTTAGTTTACAGAAGTGTAGATTGCCCGTCTCGAATATAGGTGTGACACGGTCGTCCTCCATGTCTCCAGAAGAGTGCTAGTCTGAAGAGTCCGCTCGAACGGATTGTGGAGAATAACTTCCGAGCAAAGGATAGCCTTTCCGGGAATCTGAGGATTAATCGCACCTGGTCTCTTCACATTATAAGAGTTTATTTTAAACGACGGGTGCAGAACATCGAACACAGAGAAATCGGCTGTCAGGAGCGGGTGCTGGAAGTTCATGAAAGAAATTATCGAATGCCAGTTTGGCAAAACCACACTGTAAACTGCTGAGTAATATACCTTACACACTTCAACAACAACTTGGAGGTTGCATCGAGAAGTGGCAAAGGAAGCGCTGAAAAATTGATTTTTCTGGTACCGCGTGTACTTGAATAGGAAATTCTTATTCCCGCGGACCACCGGCTGGTTTTTGACTGCACCCGTTGGATATGTCAATGGAGATACTTCGTGAACCTGTTTGGTGTAGAGCGAAAAGCCTTTGGATCCCCCGCCTGCTCGTTAACTTCTACTAGGAGAACAGTCATGAGCGTACGTCAAGAAGGCGGCGTATGTTTTCCGGAAATGGTATATGAGAGGGGGACTCCGACAATTTGCGAGTTTCAAACGTCCCGTCAGTTTCGTGAACGGCGGCTTCAAAAGAAGGATGGTTTGAATTCACCGAATCAGATGCGGGGTTAGGATTACTTGAGTATTTCATTAGGGCGTTAAAGTCAGTTTCCTGGACATTTCTGGATGAAGTCATTATTGCAACATGTTGGGGCCAGTAACATAAAAATCATAAACTAGATCCATCGATGATAACCATATCAGGCAAGAAGGGTGTCTGTTCCGGACGGTGCCTTGCAGGTTGTTCGACACGCAGTGTCTAGGTTTTCCCATGGACAAACGTTGCCGAGGATTTCGAAAATACACAGCCAGAGTACTCATGTTAGCTAGTTATGGGGTGGAATTTGGGTTCTTTATAATCACCCATAATGAAAAAATGAGAGAAACGACGTGTGAAAGAGAGACGGTCTATGAGGACGAGAATAGATTTGTCGTCAGATGCGCCGCAGGTCGACGAACGGGAAATATCATCGACAAGGAATGCGTTATGAATACGAGACTGCACCGTGAGCCAGAGTTTGTCACATTCCTGTGTAGAAGTTAGTTCCTCAATGACAGTTATCACCGGCAGCTCCTGACTTAGGAAGACGACATAGCCTCTCATACGTCCACGGTAGGAGTCCGCTTGATACGTAAGGCATCCAAGAACATGCATTTCATTATCTACGGGAGGCCAAGTCTCTGTCAGAGCTGAAATGTGAGGGTTAGTGTCGCGAGTCATCTATCTGGTTTCCGGTAGCTTGCTTAAATGGCTCAGACAGTTAGTGTACACACAAATGGGTACTACCTCCTCATTTGATTGAGCGCAAAACGAGACATCAGGGTACGGGGAAGAGCTCGTGAAGGCAGCCAGAGTAGTGAGGGAGGGTGCGTAGATCGCAACGGAGTTTTCTAAACCTTGTTGAAGGGCAGCGGCCGCTCTAACGCAGCCTGAGGTTACTTGAGCCCCTCTGTGGGGCATTAGGAGAGTTTCTGTTGGCCCGTGACCAATAACTTTCGGATTGTCTTCGTCTTCTAAATTACTGGAGGGCGATTTGCAGTTTCGCACCTTCAAAAATTTAAGTGGGACTTTAGATTGAAAGAAAACTTAAGGCGAAGTGACCTCGATCCAGGCATGAAAAATGCGGCTGGAATGGGTCAGGTAAAAGACTTTCCGGATGCAGTAGGCGATCCAAATAGACTGATCGTGTTATAGAGCCTAGGAGTAAAAAACTCTTGAGGAACCTATTTTGAGATGGAATAGCTGCGATGCAGCGTAGAATTGGTGGTCTGCACCGACTTCGCGAGCTACTCATTCGGACTCGTGCAGCTCCACAGACGATTGGGCATCCGAAGGGATGGATGCCAGCCGCCTCTGATCTGTGTGTGCGTGGATGGGTTGATATATTTGGAGAACTTGGTCTCTTCTTGGAAATATGGATAAGGAGTTTAAGGATGATCATGAAAGCTGGGGTTATTCGTGTAGTATGACCTTATTCTACCAGGCTGGTAGCGTTTCTGCCGCACCTTCATTGTGCGTTCCACCGAGACCCCCTAAATTAATGTGACTTTCCCCAGTTCAACCGTTTTGTCCGGTACTTCCCCCGTCTTCGCGGGTCACGTCACTAGAATTCTGGGTTGCTTCTTGGTAACTTGGGAGTAAAGTCTGCTGGCGAAATTCAAGTTCGTTAACTCTGGAGAGAGGGAGGTGTTCAACACTGTTTTGGCTCGTTCACCTGGATAGGCTATATTAGCGGACCGTCCTCACAAAACAAACCTCCTCGTCCGAAATGCGCCGTTCCTCAAGTTTGTTGCGATTTCCCCAATTTGAGCTGTGGACAACGCCGTTGTGTCACGAACAACCGCCACTCTTAGGAGGGCAAGCGTGATACACTTTTTCAGTGGGCTTAATTCTTACTGTGTTAGGTAAAGCTTTTTGTGTTTCACTCAGAGCTCTTGCCAGAATGGTCCTATGCAGTGCATCGATATTCTTAGATACTTCGCGACTATGACTAAAAGTATCTTGTTTCCGTTCACTAGGGGGCAAGCAGAATGACGAGTGTGGGTCCAGACGGAGTTCAGCACTCTCAGAAAAGACAGCTCAGGCAGATAGATATTGAAGAAGTGAGCAAAGTTTACTGGTCCTCCCTAAGTCCGTCACATTTACAGTGGTACCTGTGTGGGTATATCTGGCACTGCAAATGGTTCTGAAAAGTAAAGCGGCGGCCAAATCGGCCAAATCGGCCAAAAACACCTCCAAACCACTAACGCTGGTGGAGCTCACGCGTGTTATTATGTAATAGTCTGTTAACAAAAACTACAGGTGTTAATGTTATAAAAAACGATAAGTGACAGGGACAGAACGCAAATCGAAGAAATAGTGAAAACCAGCGAATATATACTGATTTAGCTATCCACAAAATAAATGCGCTGAATGGCGAAGAAAACTACATATATTTTGATGCTCGGGGTCTCAACTATCTACAATAAAAGAACCACAAAGGCAACGCAAACTTTCAACGAAGACTCCCCTCACCCTTGCGGGTAAATATAGTGTAACTTTGACAGATCAAACGCAAGTTTACCCTGATATCCCCCGTATGTTTCTTGTCAGTATTGTTCATAGGTTGTCAACTGGAAGGAGCAGCCCTAATGTGACCACATACTACACACTTAAACGTTGATCAAAGGTCACACCGTCTAGGTAATATCAACCAAATGATTTTGTAATGAAACAGTTGATCAAATTTCTGTGCAATCGTCCGAATTTGTTCCCTCCACTGAGTACCAAGAACCCAATCTTCTGATGATTAACAATTCTCTTGTGAAGAACAACGTTATTCGATAGAGATTCGTGAAACTTACGTATAACACACAGACAATCGAAGAAAGACCGGCGATGGGTTACACACAACCTTGTCTCATTTCTGCGTGCAGTAACAATAATAATGCACACTCTCCTTCGCGTGAGTAGCTAATCGTTAACGGATGTTTTCATTAATACCTAATACCTTACAGAGCAATCACCCTACTCACAGATGACCAAAGTGTATACAGAGACAAATACTAAGGACGGAGGGGATGCCCGGACTATTCCACAGAAGTATTCTCAAGGCAACAGGGATGATCCAACGTGCAACAGCAACATAAACGGGTGTGAAAATTCACCTAAACGATCACTTTTCCTTCAAAGAACAAATAGACTAAGTCTGAACAAAGTCTCACATACTTCTTGTCGTAAGTTTCGAACAGGTTTTAAATTTGCACAACTCCGTTCATGCTTTAAACTTCAGTTCTCTAATGGACCATAAGAATGTGCATGCAAACCCTTAATTAAGGGTTCCACCAGAGAACCCCGGTGTTTTTTGGGCTGACGCATAAACTATGATAGGTCAAGTCACTTAAGTGACTTAGAATGAATGTCCTAGAAAGATTCCCAAGGGCGAAGTGGGTACAGTCAATAGAGCACACCCCTAATCTGGGAACGCCCATTTACTACATGGTAGGTGGGCGTTTAAAGGAACTCTGATAACACAAATCTGGGTCTAAGCTAGTTTATATCCGCTTTACACCGGTTTTTCGAGTGCGTTATTGAAACGAAATGTCCACTTGGAAACCCGGCTTTAAAACGCGGTGAATATCCACTCGAATACCAGGTTTGAATATGCACTTTAGGGAGTTTTTTTAACCCGGTTTAAAATCTACTTGAAAACCAGGTTTCCGGAAATCTTGAATGTATCACACTGGCTGTAGTACATTACATTGCCCACTTTGAAATCACTGCTAACAAACGATTAGGCCAATTAAGTGCAGGAAGGCTGTTGGTAACGCATTGTAGCGACTTACCCAAAAGCACCTTTCTGCGAACCAAATAAAGCAAGCGGTGCCGTACAGAACGAGAAAGATGTCATTGACATGCGGATATTATATCGTAAATTGGTGACAAATTGATAAGATTCATTCACGAATGCATCCGAACTTTTCCAGATTGCACTCCTCGCAAAATACCAGTGTTTAACACGCATCAGAAGTGGAATATCTCAGCTAATAAGCAAGCTACAGCGTCAACTTATTTGAAAAATCTGCTGGGGGACTTACAGTTGTTTCGGCAACTGAAGCAATCATCCAGGAATGCGTTCGGAATGATGTTGGATATCCCACTAAAATTAAGCAAATTTCACTCCCTTCCCTATGAACAGTGATCAACGACCAATCATACGCCACATGCACCTGAACGCATAACATGTCATGCTTACGTTTACCTACATAATTACAGCAATGTATCTGAATGCAGTCGTATTCTACCGCATGTGGTCGACCACACGCACTACGCCCCTATTGTCGGGTTTGAATCAGTGCAAATCCGCCTGTACAAACGTATCTGTATCATGAATGGGTATCAAAAATCCCACGCAGAGGAGGCAGATATGTTCTTAAATTCTTCCGACACTATTTTTATTGTATTTCAACAAGAGTAAATCGAGTGCCCGGTTTATCGTAGACAACACAGAAAACCTCGACTGACGTCGGAAATCGAAGTTGATAGCTGCGCTCAAAGTGGCCGTCACCGAAGTTTAAAACCAAACGGTTTACGTCGTTTATTGGTGAACACAGTGGACCGTCAGTTCTGAAAAGTGGCATGTCAATAAATTAGCTTTCAGGAATACTTCATTCTATGTTGTATGAAATAATCATTCTTTGATAACAAATTAGGGTTGTAATCCCGGTCTGAACCCGGGTATTTTGTGTTATCATGTGAAATATGTTTCGTATAATGCGATATCTTTTCTGTGTGAACGTGCACTCAATTAACGGTTTCCAGGTATGCACAATAAATAATTAATGCGAAGTGAAAATACGGCTCACCGAGAGATACCCAAAGTATATTACACGAAATGTATAGTAGGTCTCGACTAGCGCTGAACACCAATACGCAAGTGACTAGAGAAGCTCGAGATCCGACCGTTCAGCGTGTAAGCAAACTGGAAGTAAGTGTGGCGCCATTGGTGCTAACGAGCCGAAATACATGCTAACAAACAAAAATGGTTACATACATCAAGCAGACGGCATACAGAGTTCCTTAGTGTCTTATATACACTGTAGACAAGGGTGTTGGAAGGAACTTTATACATTGTACGGCAGGCAGGCCTGGGTTATCTCCAACCCACCACATGCTTAGCAGAAAATCAACATGCGACTGCACATGTCGGCGAGTGGCGTATTTGGTCGCTGTGAAGGCCGTAGAATACAGTTGGATGTGGGCATTAGGCAGACCATAGGCAATGTCCAATGTTCACATCAAAACCGCCTCAAATTTGTTTCTCTCCACTTGACAGTAACGCATTTTCTCAATCTGTCTACCACCACCTCATTATGCTAATCGTTAAATGGGGTCATATTTTCTAACATATAGATCAGAAATCATTGCCCAGCCAACAAACCAGTTGGAGTCCAGTATGACTATGACTCCAGCAACTGGGGGATCACTCATCTGCAGCGTTAGAAGTTGGGAGACATTTGCTACTGAGGTCCTTCTTCAGCCGTTACGACGAAGACAAAAACGGAATGCCAGCTTTTCTCGTATCACCATAATTGAAATTACTCACGTTTGGCAACGGAACGCAGCCTGGACTGTTTCCTTCTCCCGGGCACACGGGTCGCTACAATGCAACTGCCAGGTGAAACAAGTGGTTAAGCTTTATTATAAGATGCCTATGTTTAATGTGCACTTGCCAGCATTAGTAAGCAAACGCATCTCAAATAGTTATTGGTCCGGAGAAGTTTGCGGGCTAAGTGCGGAATCGCCCATTAGAGTTTGGTTATGAGTTATTCCGGACCCATACACCATATTAGCTGTATGTGCCTAGTTAATAGACTCAGTGTATACTACGCAAAACGGTGCTCGAAATTTAATGACGCTACTACTGTTTCCATTGTGGTACTTCTGCTCTGAACATAAAGCTGTTTCACTTTATCACGTTCACCACTATGCCCGCATTGGTCCTTCATGAAACCCCTACTTATCTTCATTGCTTTGGAGGCCTCTAGGACCATGTGCCACCACCAAATATCACATAACAGTGAGTCACACTGGGGTTCAGATGAGCCGTTGTTGAACGTGTTGGTACATGATACGTGCAACTGGGTACCCCAATGGGCCAACAAATGGTTAATTGAAGTCAACAAAAAGTCTGTTGAAGTCAGTCCGCCAGACAATTGCCTAGTCACTACTGACTATCAGGGAACGATCGGCAATGAGGACAATGTCTCAGCGCGTTATCACCCGTGTCTTGATATCGATCCTGCAAAATGAAGTGCACAAAGAAAGCACATGAAGCTAGCAAGGCGCAAAACAAGCTGTGTTTTTAGCTCCGAGACGGATATTATTGAACGGATAGCTTGACTGAAACAGAACCAGGTGGAAACCCAAAATCATTGAAAATGTACAACTGATTGCGGTGATCAAAGTATTATTTTATGTAGTCGCTACATAACTCTTCGCCGGATAGCCGGGAAATAATACACACTCCTTTGTTGCCCCAGGCTCAGCGAAATTGTTTATCATGTCTGTTTTGATGACCACGTTTACGGGGTGATACACACAGATAATAATTACATGAAATAGATAATGTCGAAGTTGAGAGAATGTCGTTTGAGATTGGCTGCTGCGCTAGTAGGATAGTTTCATTTATGTTGTTTAGTCTTCGGTTAAAACTTCCCCCATCGTAGCGGGCTGTTCTGCCCTGAAATCTTTCGAGAGAAATGAGCATAATTTTGTTCCGTGCTGCACGATATGTAACTGTGAGCTGCCTCTCCATGTACTTTGTTTAGATCGTCTGGAGATAGGAGAAGCCACAGTATTCGCACGACAGTTGGAAACGGATAATTCACCGTGCGAACTTATCCGACTGATAAATAATAATCTCACCGCCAGCGACTTCGCGTACATTGCGGCTTTGAGTGTCGCTGTCTTTGCTTTCCTCTTTTTCTCGTGATTCCGGTTAAAGTTGACATACTCTAGAAAGAAAGCGGTTAGCATGCAAGTGTACCTGGTCTTGAGCAACGCCGTTTGGGTTGCAGACCTTGTAACAAATCGGATAACTGCAAAACATGAGGTTGTGGACAAACGTTTTGCCGTTCTTTGGTCTACATGTCGAAGAACCAACAATTCAAAAAATGGTTAGGTAGGCAGCAAGAAATCACTGATTTTATTTCTAAAATATCACTTATTCCGGATATATCGTAACTCAAATTGGCATTGGTTAGCATGTGGGCAAAAACGACGAGTGCGAATGTGTGCATACGTTAAGCTGATAAACGTCATTTCAAAATATTGGAAATATTTACATTCCGCAGAAGCATACAAGCTTGATAAGCTCCCTGCCAAGTCGACTATATTTGGAGGTGAATGGAGCGAGGATTGAGGTCGCAAGGGCTCAACAGCCGTAGGAGATTCGGTAGATGGAACACGTTCTGCTGCCACCGGTGGTTCCGAGCGAGAACGCTACTTGTCGACAGAGAGCGTGCGGCCATTGATTCCTTCCACGAATGTTGGTCCCAGCCTGCCACCAGAAACTAGCTCGCGTTTGCATCTTCAGCCAAAGGTGATGGCCTCCGTGTCTCCTATAAGGACACAATAGGGGCCAGTATATGGGAGCTGCAGTGGTGGACGCAAGCCATTCGTATGTGAGAAGACGAGTACACGTGGACGATTTTCTATCACGTACATACCGGAGGATTGCTTTCTTAGGGCTGTACCGAGCATAGTTTTCGCATGTGTTGCTCCAAACGAGCTGTATAGCTGCCATAATCGCAAGACACAGGTGAGGAGAGTTCACCTGTAAACCTCAGTGTGCAACCGATAACTAGTTCGGCTGCAATAGCGTTTGATTCCCATATAACCGTGTTCCGTAGCCCAAAAACGCTTACGGGAGCGCTCCTTTTCACGAAAGATTAGCATGCGCGCCAATAACGGCTTTCCGTTGACGACAGAAACGCCCAGCCATCACATTTGCTGCCAGATGGTAAGCTGTAATGAGAATATGCTTGTGTTTTAACGTATTTAAGAGGTCATACGGCAAGTCGTAATGTAACATCTGGTGTCGGACAGAACTCTCTACATTTGCTTGATTGAAATCGAGAAAATTCTGAACAGTAAACCTTTGCTTCCAGTCTACGATGATCCGAACGGTCCATCAGTTTTGAGACCAAATGACCTGTTGCTCCGCAAACCAAACCCGGGTCAGCCGTGCACCCACATCACATCGCTAGGCAGACACAGTGTTGGACGCAGGCTCAACACCTGCTTAATTTGTTTCAGGAACGCTGGATCGGCTGGCACCTACACCCCGTCCGGGTGTGCCACAAGTGGACCAGGGTGAACAAAACGTGAAGGTGAGTGACCTTGTCTTACGGATTCGAGGCTTTCGACCCATGGGCCTATGATCTAAGGCTGTGGTAAGTAGATTAGTGGAGGGTACCAGCAATCATATTACGCGAGGTGTAATTAAAAACAACCAGTGGCACGATTAAGGAAGATATGAGATCCATATGCCTACGGGTGGTGGCGAAGGTTTATGTCGTCGGCAGCAGGTATAGCTTAGGGGCAAGGTTACTCAGTTACTACACCAGTTCAGTCCGCCGCTAACTGAGTGTTCGGAAACCATGGTGGTTTCGTGAGCCTGTGTTAAAGTAGCCCTCTACGTTGGGTGTTTCACGATTATTGTGTGTTTTATAGGAAGTCGGTGATTACGCTTCTAAGCATTAGTTACTACTTTTTGTTTTATCATTCTCACATTCGAACTCTTCTTGGTATTGATTGTGGGCCTTCCCTTCAGGGACTCACGCGAAGATTGGAATTGCGCGCGCGACAACTTATTTCTTTCATGAACGATATTCTTGATGCAACAACAGATTTTGACATCGTTCACTTGGGGAACATTGTTCCTGCGTAGTTTTTCTTCTCCACTCCCCACTAATGGCCCCTTGTTTGCGTGTGCCTTTGTTTCACTTGCATTTGATCGCTCCTCCACTGTGCGACCGTTCCATCTGATCAAGTTTACACGAACAGTTAGCTTCGGAATTTGTATATTAGGTGGATTCAGTATCCAGATTTGTTGTTATCTCCTTCTATTTGCTTTGTACTAATTTTCTTGTACGTTAGCACTTTATTATTAAGAAACTTGCCATCACGATTGGGTTGCCTTCTGGATCCGAATCGGTTATTCAAGTGGCTCGGAATTTATAGACGCTTATTGTATAAGAGACGTGACTCTTATGGTTCCAACTTGTCGACAGACGTTGCCAGTGGACTAAGCGTTGCTCAAAGAACTACCGGACGCCCAGGATTAACAGACAGAGGTCAGTTCTTGTTGGGAAGCCGCCGTGTAATGAGCACATTTATATATTGGAGGAGACTGAGCACCTACGTCTAGTCCAACTTCACTCCTGTGTCGATCCTTACTAGCGTGCCTCAACAAACCAGCGTTCGACCTACACACTGGGCTAGGTTTTGAACCCGCCTACCCGGTACAGTGATAAATACTGGAATGATTGTGCTGACGATGGTTTAATGTTCTTGACCGGAAGTAACCAGTACGTTGAAGTTAGGTAGAGTCGTTGGCCCTATCAAAAGTTGCCGGGCGCTTTGCCATTAAGGGCTTGTGTCGAAACTGACCGGTCTACCACAGGAGTATTTAGTTCAGCGCGCCAGTTACCATTGCCACTATTATAACAATATATATTTCTCAACGCATTTGTGAGAAGCACTTTCGGGGGTGCGCAATCATGACGGATGATTACATGCGGTACATTGTAGCAGATGGATATAAAATAAAACAAAAATGAAACCTGGTCACAACTGGAGACGGAATCAGGAGGAAAATAATCACAGTTTACAACGTTCGATTCACACACAAGAAAAGAAGATAGTTCGTCTGTTCCACAGGTTTAGTCCAGAAAGTGACATGTTACACAAATTTATCTTTTACAAGGTTAAGTGAAGAGGATGCTTCAAATATTTGAAGGTCACCTTTGGGAATACATGCGAATGTATCTTCGAGGGATTTCGCCGTCATTTGACGAAACTTCCAGCGGAAAAATGTTGAAATAATTCAATTTGGACGAGGGGGGACGGAAAATTCCAAATTCCAGCAAAGAATCGAGCAGACTTCAGCGCGTGACCGCGGTAACCGTTGGAAAGCGTTGAAAAGTTAAAAGTCTCACTAATCGCTTGACCAATATGAAGTTTTAGGTTCCCATTCATCGCGAAAATTTTCTCCGCATCATGGATGCTCGTGGGAATAAGAAAAGGAGCGCAGGATGGGGACTTTCGTTTCTTTTGACCTTTGGCGTTGTACAGCGAACGATAACGCCGGTAATTGTCTCAACCACACCGGTTTTCACTTCGAAGCTCTGAAACTCCGTGTGAAGCAATATTACACAAAACAGGAGCCCAGTCTTCTTATTCTAGGCCACCTGTTAAGTACTAAAGCAGAATGAACTAAAAATCTCTCAAAGGCATGTAAACGCCTGTGCGAACCACGACATATAGAGCAAGACTTTGTGGTTCCGTGATAAGTAGTTTTACTAATTTTTTCTTTCAACTTACTTCTGGTTACAATCAGATAAGAGTTAGTACACTCTTCGTGACTAACCTATGCGATTCGTCCGTTCCTGCCACGCACAACTTTCACCCATTACAAAACAAACTTATTGAGTCCAGCAGCCATCGGATGGCGAGGAGGTGGTCCAATCTGGTTTACTTCCTCAGCACATTCAATGTACTCCGAAGACTACAGTTATGTTCGTAGCCCATGCTTTTGATAGCAATACCGCAGTTTTCTTTGCGAACGGACAAACGTATCGGTCCGTCGGTGCATTTTTGAAAGTGCCGATATTCCTCGGTAGCTTATCGATCCTAAGTCTGGAAACATCAGAAGATATTACAATACCTTTCTCTTTTTACATACACTTCCGATAGTGGTAGAATTGCACACTTCTTAGTTACATAACGAGCCCCACCTTGACAACAGTGCAAAATGTTGGAGTAATCGATAAACTTAATTTGTTTGTCTAACATAGATACAATGTGCGAACTGTCTCCGGAATTTGAGTTGATTAATCATATCGCCACTAAGTTAGGTCAACTGGAAATTTCGAGAATCACTGGAACTCAGCGGTGGTGCGGGGACAGATTTTCTCTCTAAAATTTTTCTCCGGAACTTCTGACATACGAAAAAACTGTGTGCCGACCATCTCAAACTAATTACTAAGCAATTTCTCAGGATTCTGTTGGTCAGTCGGCGATAGATTCTGGCGTTTCTCCGCTGCTGGACTTACCACAACGTTGTCCAGCCGCCACCACTTGTTCTGTCCAGTACAGTGAACTTATATCTAACTTCAGTTGCCTGGCTAAGTGTTCCTCCCTTTAAAGGCTGAAAACCTCCAGAATGGTTAACAGCAGCGTGGCTTGGTGGAAAATATAGTTTTTCGATAACTTAGCATCAGGTCCATCACATAACGCCCATACAGAACATTGATGTCAGAGCGACCCCAATCACCGAGAAAAAGTTCAAGTGAGGTCATTCACAATTTAGACACAAGTTAAGACAACTGCTTGACAAAATTATGTCAATATTTCGACCTGGCTGGATCTGTGGCAGTCTGGTCGATCATGGGCAAGTGGTGGGAAATGGCGGTGGCAAAACTTGTGAAAGGCACCTAGGTGTTTTATTTAAACTATTTCTAACTAACCCAACTGTTGCAAAAATTCGACATCTCATAGTTTTGAAGCGACTGACTCTGACTCGACAATCCCGGCAAAGCGAAGAGGCCCTGTTGGGGGTGTGGCGCAAATCGATAGAGTATGTCACAGTTGCGATGGTAACTGTCTTAGTAAATTCTTTGTTGACCAAGGCTGTATGTTGCTCATCGACAGGTTCAGATAAGCCCATGACCATGCAACTGAGTAAACCTTTCTATGGAAATACGAAAATAATTACATACAGTAGGAAGAGTAAAATACGAGCACTTTGCCTTTTAGCCGTAGATACGAGGCTGGAATCTACCTAAAATAATAAAGTAATTCAGCAGCATAAACGTTGTAGAACCAAACATCTTGAGCCTGTTTTTAATGGTTTCAGCGGGCCAGTCGCACTTCAGTGTTTATAATCCTTATACTACGTTTGTTTTGTTGGAGAAATGATGGATCTGAATTGGATAGACAATCTTGTGCTTACACGCTGACACAATCACGCGTCCTAACTTATGCCAGATAAGACACTAAGCAAACCAACTAATCACGTGTACCAGTACCTACAGATTCGTCAGTTGGTTGTTGATCGTTTGCCTTTGGTTACTCATCTCCTAAATACCTGCATCACTTCGAATCATTCAACACACTGTTCTCAGTTGCTTAGCAGCTCGGGTTCTGCATATTCGAACGGAGTGATTTAGTAGGCCACCTTGCCTCTTTCCCGATGACGTTTCACAGCCTTGCCTAGAAATCTCTCCGGATAGTCATTTGGCACAAACGATTTGGTCGGAACTAAATAGTCGCGAGAAGTCGCATCATGCGTACATATTCTCATGACTCTATCTGTCAAACAGTTATTAAGATATTTCCACCGTGGAAATATACCTGCTTAAGTGGATATACCGCTCATTCTAGATCTCTATCCTGCAGCTCTTATGTTGAATAGATTTATCGGCACGGTGCCGAATCAGCAAATCCACGGAGGCTAGTTGATTGTCACGTCCAGTTTCCCGTATGAGCGTCAAGTCCGTGCAGCCAAGTTGGTATGACCAAGGCCCCCGTTAGGTTGGCATATTCGCATGCCATACAGTGTACTATATCGTCCGTAGTCACTGTAACCACGAACATTGTGTTCAATCTGGCCACTTTCTACCTTGATGTCACACCGGACAGCATGTTTGGTAAGTCTTATCAGCCTTAATCGTTATGTTATTCTCATCTGTCCTATAACCTTTGCAGGATAGTAAGCTAGAATAAGCCTACAAACGATCCGGCTGACAACGTTTTGACCCATATTCGGGAGCAGTGGGGCCTGGCAACAAAGTCTAAGCCTGCAGCATCTGTAACCACTGGGTTCATTGAAATGTGGACCAGAATTTCCTACGCACTTGTATTAAAGGCTAAGAGACCCACCCACTCCGAGTTCAGATACCACGTTGATACTTCCCGGCTAAACACCTTTAGATCTAACGTCCTCCAGGAGGCAAACAGAACAGGCAGCTTGGTCAGCGTCTCGCCTCCTACTGCGGGATTTCTTGACACGCTAATGCTAAATGAGCTTTCAATAGCTACCCACAGCCGAAGAATTCTGTCTGCTATAACTACCATTGACCGAGAATCAACAGGATATTCTGAGTAAAAACGTAGTTAGCGATGTGTTACTGTGTCTCAGCGCGTTCGTTTGTCCAAGTTGTGCGTCAGAATGAGTTAAGAAAGCTCTATACCGCTAGTTGGATGTCATACTCACGCAACTCTCTTCATTTCAGAAATGAAAACAAACCACGCCCAGGCTTGTCCGATGTCACGAGTTTGCTAGATAAAACCACGTCGCCCATAAAATAACAGTAAAACAAGCACGTGGCCCTGTTAAATGGAATCAGATGATCGCGATTTCTTCTTGTAATAGGCTCAGGCTAAGTGTCGAAGATGAACCCACACTATCTATGCTTGCCAACACAGACTCTTCTGGTAAATCCTTGTCTCGTTCCATCAGACGATACACATTTTGGAATGTTTTGATGACGACTTTCGCTGTCCCAGAGCCAACTGTTCTTACCTAAAACCAAAATATGGCTTTACTTCGACAGTCAGAATGACCGTGCATTCAGCACGTTATGAACTGAAATTTCTCAATGCAACGAAACGTGTAATTTGGTTGCACGCGGCGTAGAAAAGTTAGAAGATGCGATTGTGCTGGTGGCTCACGTGCACAACACTGATAAGTGGAAGCTTATGCCAGCCAAACTAAGTCTGAACAAAGAAGAATGTAGAACATAATCTGTTCAGGCCTCCTGTGTCCATCACGCTTGGGCCTCATCCAGGCCGTCGGATTACTGCGAACCACCCTCCTTACAAGTGGTGTTATCCACGGTGCTTCAGGGGTTGTACACATTGTAGCTCTGTCTCCATGCAGATAGACCCTGATCCGAACGTGGAACGTCTGCTGCTGGGATACTCCCCGGGACCACAAGTGAGGTCAAGGTGATTTTGACATGGGCGATCAACAGTAGCCTCTCGTCCTCCACATAGTCGAGACATCAACGAGACCGAAATTCAAAAGGTCGGCCCAGCCCAGGTAGTACCCGCTGCTCATCTGGGGAGATATTGTAACTCAGGTTAGGGTGGGGAGTTACGCATATTAATCTGGTTGTGATATATTACCGGTCCTCCTTCTCTCGAGAATAAACTGCAGGAATTACATTGGTTTGTTGGCTCAAAACCCCGAAGGACATCGGTGTAGTATAGACATGGTGAATGCCCAATATATTTGATCAAGTGAGAAACCTTCCTGTTTTGTCTATCTTCCACAAAGATCGGCTGGTCAGCAGAAGAGGAAATGTAACAGTCTAAAATGGTACGAATTTACGCGCAGCTCTAAACGGAGATCCAGACTTGTTTTCACCTGACCGACTCTTGTGAGCAAACGTTAGGACCTCTCTTTCGTCGCACCTCATCGTCAGCGTCATTTGTCGTAGGCCGACAACCATCTCGGATGGGGCAAACGGATGCACAGCACTATAAGGCGGACCACCAGAGCCTGAGGATGTCGCGCCAATGTCCCAGGTGTCTTCGTCCTTCTGCGAGCCAACCTACGGTTCTGCGGCTACTAAGCTCCATAATCTCCTGAAGAAAGTGGGGCTCCCCCAATGCGTCAACCAACCCACGAGGTGGACAGAAGGTCACAAACCACCCTGACAATGCATGGTGTTATCTACCGAATCACGCATGGTGGATATTGTCGATGTTGACGTTTCACTGAGTGTGGTATATCACGCCACAGACTGTGCTTAATGTATGACATCATCGTCACAGGCACTCTAGTGCCGGCTTGGTGTAACTTCAGACGGCTTACCTTCGAACGATGCAGGAACACGTATCGCAAGTCAACTGGCCACCACCTAGCGAGGGTAGTACAGCTAGTGAACACCTAGATCGCAGCTTTTTCACGCGTGAAAACTTATGGTTAGTTCAGTCCCTCTATACTTTCCGCGCCCTCTACTTATCATCGAAGCGCCTAATGACAGAGAAGAGGGCTTCATGGAATACGTTTTTTCTGAAAGGGGATAGTGCTTCACACCTGACGTCGACATTGATGTCGACATTGATGTACGGCAGCTCTTCACGCCGATCACAGGTTTCACCAAGTATCACCTGCAACATCGACTGCCGACTGTTCCAAAAGATTCTTGAGGTTCACGGTTTCCTTTACCAGGTTGAGAACTGCCATCCTATCTCACAGGACCTTCAGGACTGTTGGCTGCAGTGGAGATATTGCATGCTCAGTGCGTATCCGTCTGTAGCAGTTCAGCAAAGACGAAACCGTACTCCACAACCTTCAATCCTAATTTTCCTTCAAACTTATCTCCTGATTTCACCATGGTCAACGTGCACGCCAAATTTCTGCTGCCGTACATTGATAAGTCACCAAGGCTTCACGCAATACTCTAACTTATGCTCAAAGAATGCACAGCTCACGCTGCTGCACCGCTTGCTCGTTTGTTTCAACACTCCTATTTTGAATGTGGTGTCTCAAACACTCAGAAGCATGATGTCACCTTTTTCATCTAAAAGGGCGGCTAAAGAGAGAAGGTCAATAACTTCGGGCCAACTATTTCATTACCAAGCTTGCAGAGCAAACTGTAGGATTCTGTAAATTTTTGCCGAAATATTACCTCACTGTCAACACCGACTGGCTTCCTGCGTACGGCTGATTCGTGGACAAAAGCCGCCAATAAATGTATCCCAGTAGGTGCCCTGTTCTCAGATTTCACGGAGGCGTTTGACATATGTGATCAGTGTCCTGCTAGATAAACTGAATTTTCCGGGCTTACGTAGCAGGATTTGTCTATGGTTCAAACAATATACTTCCTGTCGCACACACGGTTAACGTCGGTGCCGGGCTACCTTGATCATTTGCCACAAAAACTGATATAACGCCATATTCCCTGCCATGTTATCTATAAATTTCAATCAACATCAACCACCACTTCGCTGTATGTAGTTCTCACAGTGTTATTTCAGAGTTTTAGCACGTCCAAATTGAAGATTATGCACATTTGGCATCACGCCACTATCGCACATAGCAAGGGCGGCGCTACATTAACTACTGATCAGCAGAAGCACGGCTTACGCATCGTTGTCACAATACACTAACATCGTAATAACATTATGCTTCTGACAAAGGAAGCCAGGAGTAGGATGGCAACGCTCAGGAGGGTACCTAGGCTTTTCTCACTCGGTATATTCTCATGTGTTATAGCACAGTGGTAGGGTCAATGCTGGAAGTCATCTTTCCGGTATACACATCGTGGGGGGGGAAAGGGATAACGGTCCGAAGAATCTTCCAGGAGAGAGATACTGAGGTTTGATAGTTTATCGTTCTTATTGTACGAGGACCGTCTGTGGTAAGCGGATCAATTTCCCTTGGCTTACGGCAATTGAAAGATTGACTTTCACTGAAATACAGAACCGCATGCCTCTGGATAAGCTTAAGATAAAGCCCATTACAACTACTTACAAAGTGATTCCCGAGGACCATAAGCAAAGGATATCCATATCATCTGACGACCTCTTCTTTATAAGAAATAGTTTTTGCCGCCATAGTCTGTTCTGTGTGGGATACTTTACCGATGGTAAGTGTCCTGGCAACATCAATCAACACATCTAGATAGCGGCAAGACGATTGGTTTACCCCAAGATAGTCACCTGACGTAGGACGCGTATAGACCAGTGGATCCCCGCTGCTGTAAAATAAAACCGTGCATTTTCATAGGGTTTTGAATGCCGCGGGTTGCTACAACAATCAACCCGTTGCACATACTCCAACCGTTTCAGTGATCCGTGTGACCAGACCAGACGGGCCACAAATGTTTTGCCACAGAGACCAAATGTGCTGTGAAACCACACATAGACCGCCGCCAATTACTAAAGATTGTCTTGAGGTGGGGACGTCTTTCAGCTTTCACGCTTCCATTCAGCCGGAAGCCCGTTAAACTAGTGAACTCGGCAGTAAATCGCCACCAAGATGTTGGCCACCGACCAAATCAAATGAGATCCCATTGCTGTTTCGACTTTGCCTACACGGACATGACGCTCATACGGGAAACTGGACGTGACAATCAACTAGCCTCCGTGGATTTGCTGATTCGGCACCGTGCCGATAAATCTATTCAACATAAGAGCTGCAGGATAGAGATCTAGAATGAGCGGTATATCCACTTAAGCAGGTATATTTCCACGGTGGAAATATCTTAATAACTGTTTGACAGATAGAGTCATGAGAATATGTACGCATGATGCGACTTCTCGCGACTATTTAGTTCCGACCAAATCGTTTGTGCCAAATGACTATCCGGAGAGATTTCTAGGCAAGGCTGTGGAACGTCATGAGGAAAAGGTTGGGTTTCCCTTTCGGATAAAGGCAATATATGGATTATTGTCTTTGGTGGGCGATATGCTGTTTGAAGTAATCATCAGAAGACTTATTAGTGTCACACCTTTAATGAGGAATGTAGTAGCCACCTGTTCATGAGGTTTAGAAAATAGTGTTTTGTACTAACACTATTTATTGACCACGCAATTTAACCTAACATGGTTTGCATGTGCTCTCCATCTACTGTAATCCAATGCATCTTGGACTAGATTCCTGCATAATTTGAATGATCCCAGCAGATCAGAGTTATTTGATGCGGCGTAAGGATGATCAGTCTTATCTTGGTCCTTAGAAACAAATAATAAAATATAAACCGCTGAGATTAAAATATTTACGTGCATCACAGGATGAGTGGCCGTACAGTATTTCAGGTTTTGGATGTGTGTAAAAACACAGGAAGTCCTCGCCTTTTCCTTTACTGGCTGAATCCTCCACATATGTAAACCCTGTTGAAGAACCCTGGAATATGGGGACGTTTCTGCCACCAAAACTCTAAAGGACGATCGTCACAAGGTCGTCGAAATCTTCACATGAAACAATTTCTTCAGTCTAGATCCATGTGAACATTCTCTGATATTATTCACCGACAGCACGTAGACATTCAAAGGCTCCGAAACGCACGGAATTTCTTGGTTCCTTTAAAACATTTAGGTGCGTTTATTCTTCTCCCGCGTTTTCGGGTGATCCCCTCCTACTCGTCACCGACGACTCCAGTTTCGCTAATTCAGACGATCAGACGTACATAATTGTCCTCCAGGTCCAACGAAGCGTCAGAAAAGCCGGCTGAAAAATCATGGCCTAAGCTACACTATTGAGGAAACATTATGATGAAAAAACATCACCCGGCATGGATCGGGACAGGTGACAGAAAATCAATCACGAGTGCCGTTGTAGACCAACCGGCTGACGGTGATCTTCAGGTTAACATAGATTGATGGTTCACTGTTATCTACAGGGTTCCACCCAACCGCTCATTACTCGTTCATCAGCGAATGTTGGTCACTGCTGAGGCCATTGTCATCGGATTACGTAATCCGACCTTGGGTCGACAGAAGAACTTTTTCAATCGCTTCAATTGCCCCGGCCGTTGGCTGATTCACTCAATCAATATTTGGGCAGTTAAAATAAAATTGAGATGGTGTGAAGTTTGACCAGTACCAAGTTTTGCATTTAACCGTTTCAGTTGTTTCACTGCAAAACTGTAACAACCTGATGGGATTTTGTCGAAATAAGACATGTGCCGCAGTTCATTTTCCCCGATAAGATTGCTTTATCACTTCGAAGGTGGACTGACAGCATACTCAATTCATCTAGTAATAAAGGCGTCTAAAATGAAGCATCTAAAAACGACCGCGCCGGGATAGTTTGATAGTTTTACCTAGGGAACTACAGATAGGTGGATGGAAAACGCCTGATTTGACCAGATAACATACATGCTGCTGGGCTGATACACATACAACGAGATCTTCAAGGTACATCCGACTATAAATTACGTATCCAGGGTGGACAACAGTAGGGATAGAATTCTCCGACAGTGACGCTTATTCGTTCGCCCGGTGTTGAATCCGAATAGACGTGGGAAGTTGCAAATTTCACCTGACTGCATGGCAAAAGGCATACCTGCCTCTGAACAAAGCCTTGTTACAGGGCTCGATCCTAACAAACAACCCGATAGGCGGTTTGGTATGGTTTTTGCAAAGGTGTGACAAATTTGTCTTTCGAGAAAGAGGGAACTTTATTACATATGAAGATTCTTGAAAAAAGACAGGAGGACACCGAGCTTACTTTGGTTTGACGGAAAATCAATGTCTGGTCCACCGGACACGTATATCACGGTTCATCCATCTAGAGTTATTTTTTCCTTTTTCCTCTGTATGTGTGCAAGCAGGAGAACTGTAATCGATGATAGGATTCTCTGTAACGAACAATTCATTAAAGCTGCAGGCGGAAGTTTTACGTTGATAACTGATTGATTTCGATGAATACGTTTGAGGATGCTATACGTCTCACGTCTGAGTTACGTGGTGTACCCTGGTTGGGTGAATTCAGAACAAGAGGTGAACACCCAATAGAGCTGAGGCACTGTCAGATGTTCTACTGGACGAAGAGACATTTGTGTCAGCAACACTGATCCTATGTGATGACGATCACCAGAGAGTGTTCAGGGTCCAGTGGCACGTGGCGGACAACCGGTTCGGGTTTCGTCAGTCCTTGCCAATGAAGTTGTTCATCAGCATGGGCCGATTACCCTGTGCCGCTTCAGTGTACGACCTGTGAAGGTTCGTGGCCCTTCTTATGTTTTGTGGTCGGAAGTTGTTTCAACGCCTATGTGACGCGAGTGTCAGATGCGGTACATCCCCGGAAGCACAACAACAAGGACAGTGGGAGTAGTGTGCCGGCGTCTGGACGACAGACACTGTTGTCGTACAAAGTCGCGTCAGCCTCCAGGGGATGGCGCCAGCGCGTTCGGAGCTACCTATTTTCCCTGAGGCCTCCGAGGGAGGATAGAAAACTGTCGGGTATTTCTTAGATATCGGCGTATTTTTGATTGGAAAATCAGGAGTTGCACCTCCTAATGTTTGGTACACTCCCATGTTCGACCTCACAGCTACGTTATTGGCTGCCAGACTCTTGACTTCTTAATGGAAAAGCCCAGCTAACTTCTGACCTGGTTACACACTGAACAGAGTGTGCCATAGTTTTAGCGTACTTGAGAAACAAATCGTATCGATTCGTTACGTTTGAGGCTAACTACGTCCATCTAGCATGTGACTACGGTCAGAACTGTCGATAACGATACGTTCGTTAGGGTAAGGCCCTGCGAGCATCCCATATAATGGAACTTGTGATGCCTTTTATCGTTAAATGCGCGTGCGGCCGGGTGGTCCGGCCATTCTATGGATATTTGGAAGTCCGTGATATCCAGCCACATCGTCCTAACAGCTTCCACGTAGAAAACTCAAGGTGGGGAGGTTGCTGGCAGTAGCTAACTTTACTAGCGCGCGGTGGCACACCAAGCGTTTTTTCTACGTCGCCCACAGTGTTTCACCCTGCCCCGCACGATATCGTGGTTAATGTGGTTCAGGAATTATTTTATCTGCAAGAAGGCTGGTCGACGGGGCTCTAGTATGTTTGTTCAACTGCGTGAGACAGAACTGTATTCAAGGTGCCAGTCCATCGTTCGACTGAAACAGCGGAGCACCACCAGCGGGATCTGCACAGGACTGTCTGAACACCAACGGTGCGAAATGGCCTCAATACAGCCTGTCATTACAAACGATGTTTGTGGATCGGTTGTAGGGTATCTAATGACATATCTCATGGCATTCGAGTGGTAGTACCGCCACCTGGTGACGTTGTTATGAACATGTTTGTCAGACGCTACCATGGGATCAAAGGTCACATGAGGGCTGCGTCTCGTTATCCATCAGAATAAGGCGGCGAAGTGCCAATGACGTGACTAGTATATACTCGTTGTCGTTGAAAGAAAAGGTGTAAAAGTTGTCAGCAGAGTCATGCGAGCATGTAACTGCTCCGTCTCCTGCTGATCAAACAGCAGCCTGTGACGATCCGCTTGCATCGGATTAGTTTGGATGTTTGAAGGTTTGATTCGACAAAAGCACTGGAAAATTATGCGGCTGTTCAGCCATTTGTTTGAAGAATACGTAGAGATATTTGGGGATACTGAAGTCGACTTCAGTGGACTCCTTGTGATTGGCTCTGATCAGGTTTATTTGGTTTCGCAGTGTGCCTTAGTTGGCTTAGAACGATAGCGAGTCAAACCTTGTAGACGTGGGATCAACTCTGTAGGGAGGATTAATTTGCTCCGTTCACAACAAAGCAGCTCGCACTTCAATGCTTAGTGGTACCGACTGGCGTGCTAATCTACCCGCTGCAAGTCATCGAGACGGAGCGAGACAGCGCAGGCTACTAACTATTTCAAAGGTTGTGCAAGCTATCGCAGGTCGAAAAGTGATGTCAGGCTAGGCTCTCTGTACCTGGCTTATGAAAGATGAGAGAATGTTGAATGATGGACCTTTTGGTTTAGCGTAGGACGATACGCGCTGCCCTTTGGTCCTTTGATCAAATGGGTTGTTACCCTTGCAACCCATTTCTGGTCTGCCGTACACTCATTTCATTTTGTTGCATATGCACATTAAGGTATGGGGTCGGGCTAAAAGTCTGGCCAGCATGTTCAGAAACTCTCCGTGAGAGGACAGTTATTCCCCACCTGGACTTAACGTAAGTCGACCAAAAGTAGATGGAGCGTAAACATTGGTGGCCTGTTTCTGCGGTTTCGGGAGTCCTCAAATTATAAGCATGTGGCAAACGGCCGTGGTAAGCAGAATAGTGGTGGGTGACGATAATCATGTCTGTGAGGCGAAGCTGTTCACAGACAGTAACACCATGGGGAGAGATATTCATGTGTCCCTTCTAGAGAGGGGCGGTGGTAGTGTGATAACGAGTAGTTTTTATGAGCAAGAAGAATCTGTCACGATGCAGAATAAATCTGCTGCCACGTGATAATCGGAAAAACGTGCTGGTTTCAAGGCAAATGTTGGGGTCGCCAGCTGTGCTGTATATTTGAATATGGTGGTGTGTATGTCAAGAAGTCGGCTGTTGCTGTTTTCACCTTCCATCACTGTCTTCGTGTCAATTGTTCTTCTACTTACATTCAAAATCATCCTGGAAACAACTTCAAACATTCATGATAAAGGTTGATTGAGACAATTCGGTTGCGCGCAACAGATTGTCCTCCATACGAATGTTGGTTTCCACATGTTACTAAGGCTTAGTGGCACTCACTTGTCGAACCCTGTCCACACGTAAATAATCCATACTTACTTCCTACCGGCCAACAAATATTTATGTTTGCCTTCACGTTAGCGACCGCTTTATCACTCTGTTATTACCATCTTTGTTCTGCCTGACCGTATTTGCCACGACTGGTAACCTCAGACTACAAGTTTGGTGGATTCAACATTTAGGTTCGTTGCTTAACGCCAGCAGGTTTTCTGATACGTTTTTTACAGTATAATCTTACAGATAACAAACTCGTCTGCACGACAGTCATTTTTGAATCACAGTCAATTGCTCATCGGCTTGAGGATTCGAAGGATGGTTGCTAAATTATAGACGTGGCCGTTTGAGACCCAATGCATTGATAGACATTGACCAATGGACCAGTGGACACTCGAGACTCAGAGTGGGTTATTGATTATCCGCGGCGCTTAAGTCGCTTATTCGGAAGTGCAAAAATTTCGTAATTTACTCAGTTTGAAATGTGATCAAATAGGCATTATGTACATAACTGTTCCAAGCTAAAAATGAAGTAGTGAACGCTAAAGGCACGATAGTGTACGTACGCGTAAAATCGAAATTGTGTAGCAGAAAAGGTGTGCGTGCATGAGGTACAAGGACAACGACAGCCAAACCCATGGGTTGCGATTTGTTCACTCACGAAGAAGAAATTCTTCTGATCACTCAGTTTTCGTGATTTTCTGTGGTCAGGACAAAAATTGTACCCTTGATTTGGAGCAGTGTCTTGAGAAAAGTGACCGCTTATTCAGTGCGTATTCTATAGACCGTTGGAGCCTTGTAGCTACAGCAAACGATTCTAGATGCTTCTCACAATATGAGAACCTAAATTCTGAGCCAAGACGTTACGCTACCGTCGTGTGGGACAAGTGCAGGACGACCGTGGATATTTCAAATCCCCAGCGATAGGTACTTGTGGTTGTATCTCGGCTGCGTGTAACCAGTAGACCGTGAATATCTCCGTTATCTTTTAGTTGAAAAAAATATTTTCTAGCTAGTTAGTTGTATAATCTTTGCGACGTCTTTCAGTCCCTGAAATCTTACAATTTTGTTGCCTGGAAAATGCTTGTTTCAATTTTCGGAAGACGTAAGCAAGGGATGTGCGGTAGTTCGTTGGCATAGGGGTTAATTAAAAATTAACAAAACTTTGCATCCTACGTTACTTCGGAGAATTGATGGTAGAATATAATGGAAATTGATGTCAGACGTTGAAACATATCCCGAAGAACACATGGCCGGCTCCGAGGTGTTGGTCAACATCTGGCTAATGATTGGCCACACAGTAGGGAATCAGATAAGAATGATAACTGGTAATCAGCGCGCTCGCTGTAGTATCCGAACGGGTTGCTAAGAATTTCTAAAACACATTATTGTATTCATAACTTTCAATCCAAATGCATTCACGGCTACCACAATTCTGTGCACGTTTGTTTGAATCCGTGCCTACATTAAACGCGCATTAACAGTTTCGCTTGTTTCGTGCGTGTTGAGTTCGGTTGGGTTGCATCGCTTGCGGTCTGTAGCGACTCACAGTTTCGTTGAAGGCTTTGCTAATGCGTTTTAATTTATTTTCTTATACCAACTTGCTTGTTCCGGCTTTATTAGCGGTAGTTTAATTTCGTAAACTATACGTCATTCGCTAAAAGCTCGTATTTTGCAAGAAGTGGAATTTGCACAGGCTCAATGGAATTTCCTACATTATTCCGGATGCGTTCATGGATGACTCCTCCATGTTCTGAAACAACTGTAAGCTCTCAATCAGATTGTTTAAATACGTTATTGCTCTATCTCGCCTACTAACTGAGATATTGAACTTCAAATGCGTGATAATAACTTGTTTCCTTCGCAGGTATTCAGGCATAGAATGAATATTAAGCTCTTGTAAATATTTGCGAAGAACAGGATGTTTATTTTGATACATAGGTCCCTCCGTCAGCCACCACGATAACTTTTTTCATTAAAAAATTGTTTTATCGCAATGGCTTTTTCAATAATTACAAATTTCGTTACTCTGTTGTTGAAAGCAGACGGTATATTAGGCGTTCAGGGATTACTGAGGGAACAGTCGTGCTAATACGCACCGTAAAATTCAGTAAACAGAGCGCCAGCAGAATGTTTCGCTGATCGGCTGCATCTCTGACCAAACCAGAGTCGGACCGACTCCAGTATTTGGTGCAGACCGGATCCGGTCCGACTGGTGGCCAGGCACGGTTCGACATCGGGCCAACTCCGTCTCGTTTGTTTGGATGCTTTTATTTAAACTTGGACGTAGTTAACCGGGGAAACGTGATTATACTTTCGCTAATCGAGTCGTTGTTACAACACGAGTACTACGCTTGTTACAAAACCGCAACCGTAAGGTACGCCCATGAACGTGTTTCAACGTAGGACAGTTCACAAAACCTGGACAAGTGAGCGATGTTTTCGTGGTTATATTCGTCATGCTTTGCCATTCGTTGCTACCAATGTTGTGAATTTTCCATGAAGTCCTTACGTACGTTGGAGTGGAGACGAGGTGACCTGTTGAACCAGCATAGATGCTAGCCGTAGACTGTGAGTTCGTGAGCTGTCGCTTTCCGGAAAATTATTTTCCTGGAAGAAATCGTTTTAATAACCTGGTGGCCGATGCAGAAATCGAAATCATCTAAATCTGCGTCATGACCTCATATCTGTTTGTTTCAACTGACCAGCAATTAAAAACAACCCTCTCTTTATTTTTTTCGACAACCGGCATGGCCGCTGTTGTTTTGGTCGATTGCGTGTGTGAATGTTGTCACAAGAATGCTGCGGTTATTTTTAATGTGCTTTGACATTTTTGTCATTTGTTTTCTATTTTGCTTTCAGCTGTTTATTTTTATTTGTAGGAAGTGGATTATATTGCGCTTTTCGAGGCGATGTTTGAGGGTCGCGAATTTTGCGCTTTCTCACAGTTCCAAGAGTGCTTTTAGAGGTACGTGGACGAGGCGGGTGTTATCTACCTTCGTGGGACGAGCCGTCTAGTCCGCTCAAGCTATGAGCAACGCCTAACTGCGTAGTATGCGTTCACGCTAGCAGCTGCTCCGTCCAGTTCACTTAGGCTATGATTGACGTTGATAAGCAGAAAACGGGAGAATTCAGAATAAAATTGCATTTAGACCGCTGGGCATAAGTTGTAATTATCTCCTTCAGTTCCGGCCAAAAACGATATAACATACTGGACACCTTCAGTGAATTCTGCAGCCGGCTATAGCACAGACCAGCTGTCATCGGAATCATCATCGTCCGTGATACAAGAGTAGAAGGGTTGTAGCTGAAGTGGTAGAAGTGGGAATCAATGTTTCCGTCGGATAAATAACGAATATCAAAGTTGGTCTTTATCTGTGAGATAAATGAGTATTGACTCGCGCACACGTGGCAAGCTATATTCAAGAATATTCAATTGGCAATAAACAAAGCAACGCGCACGTTGTTAGTGATAGAGTGGGATGTGTTACCCATAATCACACTATAACGGATGCAGAAACAACCAGGGGATAACATAGACCCTTTTCAACGGGAAATACTATCAGAGAACCAGGGTGAACATATGATTTAGGGGAATAATTAACCGACGACCGTGATAGCATAGCTTTAATTAGGAATTACTGTGATATTTCGTGTACAATGCAAAGCAAACGCAACGTGGTTGTGAAGTGCAAATTCAACTATAACCACAAAACCATGCGGAATTAAGCGTTTCTGCGATATGAGATTACGTATTTCGCAACGAAAATTCCCACGGAAGCATTTCCAGAACTTACAATCGATCAGGAAAGCAAACATGATGGTTTTGACAAAAAAATGGCGACATTTTTTCATCGAAAGTGAGAATGTGGACAACGTTTAGGTACAGCCGGTTTTTCCCATTGCAACGCGACCATTATATTGGATGAAATATGTAAACTTGTCTTGTAATATGCGTTTTAATACCTCATGAAAAATTCGAGAAATCTGTTTTCGCGGCTAAATGACCGTCTTCAACTGACTTCGGCCTTGAAAAACAATACTGGCGAACTACATAATTGCCGTTATAAATAGTTCCAGCTGAGAGTGTTCTTCAATGTTATTCTTTCAGCAGGTCACCTCATCTCCACTCCAGCGTACATCTTGATTTCATGGAAGAATTAACAACAGTGGTACGAACAAGTGGTAAAGCATGGTGAATTGCCCCAAGTTGAAGTAGGTTATAGGAATTCCTCACAGGTGTGGTTTCGTAAAAAGCTTAGTGCATATTTCAACAACGGTACGATTGTCGAAATTATAATCATGCTTTCCTGCTTAATTACGTTCAAGTTTGAATAGGAAACATGTGTTTCCACGTCTGTGACATCAATTTTCATTGCATTTTACCTTCATCAAGTAGAACGCGACTCTGCGTTATTTTTGCACTACTCCCTATGTCATTGAACTACCGCACATTTCTTGCTTACGCCTTCGGAAGGTTGAAACAATAGAACCTTCAGGGAACAGAATTGCGATATTTTAAGAAATGCATCATGTCACAAAATTTCAAAAGCTTTAGTAGCTTGAAAATATTTTTCTAATTGAAAGATAACGGAGATATTCACGGTCTGCCGACTACACGTAGCGTGGGCGAACGAAGTCATTAGGGAAGAAGACGTGGGGAGAAAATCGTACATTATATACTTGATTGTTTGGAAAAAGGGTACATACTGCCTCCGCTTTTTCTCAGCACGTTATGTAGCCTATGGCTTCCGCTTGTAATGGTTGTCCTCCCGAATGATTAAAACCCTGCGTCAGATGATGTCTCCACCATCATGTTGCTCATCGCATCTGATATCTGCAAGAAATCTGTGCGCGTATATATATATACACATCAAGGAAATGAACGTTCCACGTTATGTTGATTGGCGCCTTCTTCGGACTGTGTGCAAGCGGTACACTGTCAGCGGATCGGTCTAAGTCGACATCCGTTGTGGATGATGTCCGGAACTCGCTTCTCACAATCACTGGGGAAGTGCAAACGACCGCTAAAGTAGAGGGAACTGACAAAGTTAAAAATTCGAGTGGCGCACTCACCAAGTGATTGAGGTTGCGACTGCTTGCCACAGAATGGAAACCCAATCGTCTGCCACTTGGATACACTCACGGTGAAAATCAGCCGATCGACATCTCAGCAATCGTTGTCCAGCTGTGGCGGGTCAACGCAGTGTCCACATGGCAATCCGGTTTTAATCTCCATCACCCACTTCCGCTGTATGCTGTTTATAGGTGAGCCCATGGGGACGTTGTACAAAAGTAAGCCGGTTCTAGCACTTTCCACTATTTTACTGATGCTGTTGAAGCAGATCATCGCCGTGGGGTTGTTGCAATAATGCAATTTTTCACGTACATGATGCAGGACTTCACAGTGACGGTTGAAGTTGGCTGCAACAAAAGGCTGAAGTTGCGCGCCCACCAAGCGTCGGATCGGCAAGTTCTACTCTGCCAGCCACGACTCCTGAATGGGGACATGACATTTGTGAAGGTAAACGAAAATTGCAAAATACCTTACCGTAAGGGCAAAATTGTTTCGGGAACACTGGTAGGATTTGTAGGTATGATAACCACTTGAACAGTAAAAAGTACAGTTACATGTGCCTGTACGCTATCCAGAGCGAAAGCGTCGCCATCTTGTTGCACATGAAGCTGCAATGTTCACGGTGATTACTGGAGAACCGCTTACTTTGTACCCAGATATTGTTTCGAAAGAGAGTTGCGGAGTCCGTCACTTCAAATGTTTTTGGACTAGAACACTTGCAAACATAGTCATCCCGTGAAGAATGCTCTTCAAGTACCAGTCAAAATCCACAACCCCACGACGGTCGCATCCATAAGTCTTTTGTATTCTACACCTTCGTAGCATCCGCTCGCCGTGAATCCATATTTTCTGAGTGGAAACGGCCAGAAAGTCTCTTGGGTGCGTCCTCTCCTTCAGCAATCCGTTTACGTTCTCCAACCTATTAGTCGTGCGCCTGACAAAGTGGACAACACCGCTTTGAGCATGGATGGCCCTCTTCGGCTCGACGTACAGCCAGTTACACAACAAATGATTCAGAAACTTCCTATCCTCTCAACCGATGATACGCACATCACGTTTGGACCTACGGTAAACAGTGTAAGAATGCGGCTTGCTCTTCCTCACTGTCTGTCGTAGCTGGTCGATGGAAGAGATAACGACTGCGAAAAGAGTTCGTCTTTTAATAAATATGACAGACGAATTTTGCCCACTTACAGTCACGTGAAAGCAACACAACAGGATGTCGCAGTCGAACATCACATGGGCTGCCCTCGTTTACACAGACATCTTATCCTTGACAAATGTTTCACCGCAACGTGCTCGCCCATAATTTCTCGAAGAACTTCGAACAGTCTACGGAGTGCAGCATACTCCTCTCTACGAACGTACACGTACATCAGGGGCCGGCCGTGTCCCATAGCATCTGTTACGAGGAAATTATATAACCTCCAGCTTCGAAAGTATAAAGAAATATACAACGACATACTTGTAACCCTTTGTCCCATGAGTGGCATCCATATTCACAACATGTGGGAAACGTCGGAATAGTTCAATCTGCATTCGTTGGGTAAAGCAGATATACGTATATCTGATGCCTTCTTCCCCCATAATGCGCACCACACCTATCACGTTAATCACCGACAACACTTCATCAGAGTTCTCTGACGTTCCGTGACCAGCCTTACATAGCAAACTCGCTTGACCTTACAGGCTTTAAATTGCAGCGGGTGTTTCCAACGTTAGTGGGTGTGGTAAACTTCTTGTAATCTTTTGCTACACACTGCTCACCGCCAGCAGTTAAATTATTGTTTTGAAACAGGCTCCTTCTCCCGTTCAATTCACTAACGGTGAGTCAACGATTCGTACGACAGGACCCATATAGCAGACGACTGAGGTGGTGGTTGTGCTCCAACTCGAGAGAGCTCAAAACCAGACACGCATCTCGTCGGACCACATGGGATCGTGATCTGCAACATGAGTCGCGAGAACTGATTTGTTACGTCTAACAACAGTTAACCCACCAGACATGTCGCACACCCCTGTATACACACCTACGCCTTTTATACTTCGTACAACGATAATAAGTATGCACGGTTTTGAGGTCGCGGACTGAGTCGGCAGTTGAAATACCATGAGCATCCAGTTTTATAAAGTCTTCGGGTAAATGACGACTGTGTGCGACAATGGTGGATTTATCGGCTGAAAATTTCATCAGCCAGGTTTGGCATCAGGACTCTAGTGACATGAAATCCTCCCGTATATTTC
>LUCH01000625.1:73662-121059 GCA_013368495.1 Paragonimus heterotremus | reverse complement strand
TATCTTTATAACTCATCTTAAACGGTCCCAATACAAGTTCACTTTGATTTCTCAAGTGTTCTTTTTCTAGGATGTTGTTGCTAGCCTAAGTTAACCGGACGGAACAGCTACTATCGTGAATATATGCCGAGTATCTATTACGGTGTAGGAAAATGTCCCAACCAGTGTGACAATCAAAGGAGTCGAAGATGATTGTCACCATGTATTCCGAACGCCTCAAATACAGGGTTTTTATCACTTCCCGCATGTGTTTGTTCTGTGAGTTGTCCATCATAAAAGTGGTTCCGAAGGAGCAGGTACTGGTGCGGACATATACTACATATTCAGACGCCGATAATAACTGAAGTCAATCGGGTGGAGCGGGTACTAATGTGAACCTATACTGCATTCTGAGACGTTCCGCATGGCTTAAATGAGTCAGGTTAGAATAGCTCTAGTGTGAACGCATGCTGCGTTTTGAAACGTTGTTCATAGGTTAAGTCAATCGGGTGGAGAAGCTACTAATGCTGAGGCTTTCTTCATGTGTTAAGTGAGTCATGTTGGAAGTAGCCACTAGTGTGAACGCATGCTGTATTCTGAGACGTTGTTGACAGTGGGAGACAGTTTAACGAGTTAGTTCGCGGAATTTCTCTTTCCGGGTATTATTTAGTGAGCCCCGGGGGCCTCAGGTGTCGAGATGGCTAACATCCCAGTACACGATAACAATGCGTGTTTAGACAGTCCTGGAACGTCTGCAGCAAAACTCGGTTGCTTAAAGTTTAATAAGCACCAGATGATAAGTAAGAGAACGTACATACCATTCTCACTGAATTCTCACGATAGTGAGGATGCTATTGCAGTCACAACTTATCCGTTCGAAAAGATTCCATTTTTGGAAATGCACGTCTGACGTTAGAGGAAGCATTCACGATTTTGCTACTCCGGGCATTGGGGAATAGCGTAACATTCACGGCCACTATGTTGACAATAGGCCTCAAATCAGTCATTCATTTTCATCGTCGCCTAGGCCTGGCGTTCAACATGGTGAGCCCAAGCAAACAGTGACGTGAGTTCCAGGAATAACGCTCCTATTAAGACCAAATAGAGGGAATTCGCCAGAAAGATAGAACTCATTCCATCGTCGAAATGGATGAAACACCCAACGTGGGTTTCACTTTCCGAATGCGTGGTTGATTGGTTGCATAGAGAGAGACGATGAAGTTGTTCATGCTCCGTTTAGTCTGCACTATGTGTCCAGTTAACTTAAGCTATTATCAACGTCTACGTATGCCACATAGATTCACAGTAGTAGTTGTTCCGTCCAGTTAACTTAGGCTAGCAACAACATCCTAGAAAAAGAACACTTGAGAAATCAAAGTGAACTTGTATTGGGACCGTTTAAGATGAGTTATAAAGATATCCATCACTTCCGGCAAAAACTGATATAACATACTGACAGCCGTCAGTGAAGTCTGCACTCGGAGTAAACATAGACCAACAGTCATCGGAATCATAAGCATCTATGTTCCGAATATAGAAGGGTTGTAGCTGAAACGGTAAAAGTGGGAATCAGTGTTTTCGTCGAATAAATAACGACCATCTAAGTTGGTCATTATTCGTCGGATAAATGAGAATTGACTCGCGCACACATGGCCAGCTATATTAAGGTATGATCAATAAGCAACATACAAAACAATGCGCACGTTGTTGATGATAGGGTTGGACGTGTTACGTATGTTTACACCACATCGTAGGTAGAAACAACCAGGTGATAATGCAGACCGTTTTCCACCAGAAATACTATCAGGGACACAGGCTGAATATATAATTCTGATGTGTAACTAAACACCTATCGTGGCGACACAGTTCTAATCAGGAATTACTGCGATATTCCGTGTACAATGCAATGTGAACACAACGTGCTTGAGAATTACAAAATCCATTATATCCCCGAAAGCGTGCAAAATCGAGCGTTCCCGCAAGATGGAACGATGTATTCCACCAAGAAAATTCCGTTGGAAGCATTTACGGAACGTAAAGTCGATTAGGAATGCCAACATTACACTTTTATTGAAAAAATGTGATGACACGTTTTCTTTTTCAACAGAAGTGTGAATATGGGCAATTTTTAGATACAGCTGGTTTTTCGTATTGCACCACTACTAGTATATTCGATTAAATTTATATATTTGTCCCGCAATATACATTTTAATATTCCATGAAATATTCTGTAATATTCCAACGAGTCAGTCATCAGCAACAAAACACACAGTGTTCAACGTTCGTTATCCAAGCACAATAGGGTCTACCTCACACAAAAGAGGAGAATCACAAGGCAACGAGAAACGTGTATTAACACAACACTGAAAGAGACTAAGTTCACACCGTGTCCTTGTCCACATATATATAGGGAACCTGACGGTCCGGAAACAAACCACCAAACAGGAGTCGCCTCATGCTCACTGACTGCCGACCTCGGGCTCTGGTTGACCATCATCCTTAGCCCCGTGCATAGACGCGGCCAGCCCACCTGTTTGAGGACCTGGATGGAAGCGGAAGGGAGCGTGTGTGATCAAACAAGATGGGGGCACACTACATGCTATTACAATTTGAAAAATCTTTTTCGCACCTAGATGGCCGTTTCCAACTCATTTCAGCCTTGAAACACCGTACCGGCAAACGGCACAATTGCCAAGAATATCGTTCGTGAAAGAAATGAGTTGTCGCGCACGTAATTCCAATCTTTGTTTGAGTCCTTGAAGGGAAGGCCCACAACCAATACCGAAAAGAGTTCTAATGTGAGAAGGATCAATGAAAAGGTAGTAACTAAGGGGCAGAAGAACCCAACCCTTACTTCGGTTTCAGCCATGTCCATCTGAAGCACCAAACATACCAGTTATCTCCAAAGTTCCGGCCTCACCTGAATCTGAACCATTGAACTAGGTAAAAGCGGTCGGTTTTTTCTGACTTAGGAATGATACACAACATTTTGCCATAAGTCTTGGAAATGAGGCAGCATTTTTACAGTAAAAGAACTCGGGCCTAATTATATTCCTCCGGCAGTTTTAATTTTACCCGAAACCTCGCCAAACTCGAGCTCTCCAAATTTTTTATTCGTCTTCGCTGCCTCCTATCTCAATTCCGAATATCGTCAGAAGAGAATGTTCTCAAATCCCAACAGACAACTGATGTCACTCAGTTCCAGATTCATTGGTCATCGCGCCTGCAGAAATCGCGACTTAAACCTGCCGATAGTCTCCTACACCGCTGCACCTCTCTGTTTACAAGCTCTGCCATCTTTACCTCCATTGATTCACCGTCACCCACGTAGTACGCCATTGTACTCTGTTTTTCATTTCTTTGGGGTGACTTTCACGATGCCGTGTCTGTAGTACAGTTCGATGACTAGTAACTAGTTCAAGGTCGTTGTGTTTGCTTGCTTGCTACCAAAAGCAGTAAGCGGTTCAGTTTATTATCTGGTATATGCCGCCCAAAACCACAAACTTTGAGTAGACACCAAAGGTAGAGTCAGTCTCTACACTAAGCACATCAAATTTACAAACAATAACCAACAAGGACCATGTTATCACGGCTGCAAAAACTGGACTAGCAGCGTATGCAAACCCACTCACAGTTGCGCTTCTCAAAACGTTAACACATGGCTTTGTTGTCTGTCTCGTCTTTCTTTGCAGTAAATGCGGGACAAGGTTTAACCTACTTTCGAATAATGGGTGTTCAACTGATGATGTCACAGACGCTTATAGTTACCCTCTTACAAATTGTGACGCCTGTTCACAAACAGAGTACCTGATGGATATTGCCTATTTCCAGACCAACAGTCTGCTAAACCCCGTCGCAGCGATTCTTAGACCCTCACTTTTGCACTTCAATCGAAACCGCTGATGTCCAGCGGCCAGCCAAAGAAACCGAGGTCAACTAGAGAGTGATAAATAAGGACAGGAAGTGCGGTCACCGAATTTTTATCAAATACGTAACAATCGTGGGACATTCAACGCGGGCTTTTATCTAAACTTGGATGAGTCCTCCACCTTTTTACCTAATTCGCTGCGCTCTCTCCCCAAGCTCCTTCTCACTCTCCCCTCGCATGGTCAGTCTCGAAAGTGGACACCAGTTTCATGCGTACACGATACCTGTGCTTATTTCGACACTTACAAATCAGACATTCGCCTTACGGTGCTATTTCTCACATTTTTGCTCTGATGAGCGCTTTCATAGAGCACCAGTGCTGGTAAGTCAGGCGTCTTCGATCGTTTTGCATGCCGTGCCGACTCCATACGAGGACAAGGTGGGTCTTTGCAATCACTCGTGATCAGGTTTTCTGGATGCCCACATTCATCGAAGACGTTTTCTCCTCCGATACTTGTGATACTTTGTGGCTACGACTAACACTGCGCTGTCAAGACACGATTCTGATAGCGGGTGCATACGGAATATCCCCCTGTGACATATTTTATAACTGTTCGCACAAGCCAAGAAGTTTTTTAGAACTTTCTCGCTTTCTTCACTATTCTCTATGGGAGTACTCACTGCACTCGACATAAACTGTTTGTCAGTGTTAGCTCTCGGCTATTTTTCATCTATATCAACGATTTCGTACAGAATAGCTTCAGCGGCGCTGGTCTCTCATGTGACG
Organism: Paragonimus heterotremus; assembly: GCA_013368495.1. Classification (NCBI taxonomy): domain Eukaryota; kingdom Metazoa; phylum Platyhelminthes; class Trematoda; order Plagiorchiida; family Troglotrematidae; genus Paragonimus; species Paragonimus heterotremus. The sequence goes on along the minus strand of LUCH01000625.1, from coordinate 116,426 downwards.
ACCTGAAAGTTCGGAATGTCAACGATTGTCATGTTCTATATGTCGATCATCACGCGGTAATCAGGCATCTGAGGCATGTGCACGTATCACTCAGCAGGATCTTGACGAAATTTCGTGATCCGCAGGGTGCTTAGCTCTCTCCACACTACCAAACCTGATCGGAAGAAAGGTTGGTGTTGCCGATCGGCGGTCACGGGTGTGGTGTCTCTTTGCCTGCGACGATAATTGTACGCACAAGCCTCTTGGTGAAGATTCCAGAAACGTGCTGTCGACGCAACTGCTAAATATTGTGCTACGATGGTGTAGTGACCGGCGATCCTGCGTCTTCTTTAGAGATCCCGGCTGCAACCACTTTTTCCCGCTTGTCTGATCCGTACGCATGATTCTGTGTATGTTTGCTATAGCAGGTTTGGTAATAACTCGCTGCCACTAATTGCAATACTTGTCATATTTGCAAACATTACTGGAAGTATATGAGTTGTTTCCGAATTCTGTCGCGTTCTTATAGTTCGATGCTTGTTGGCACTATCTCTTGATTGCCCATCTGGGCAAACGTTTTAAATTGTTAGGGGATGAGGGTCTGGTTCATACTCATTTATCCGCTACACATCTCTGAACTCAAAGTGGTGGAAGTGAAGCCCAAGAAAGACAAGAATATTGCGGTTGCCCGACCAACGTTTCTCCTGTCATCCAGAAGAGGCAACTATGGGGAGTTACGATACAGTGAACAGTTCTACTCCCGCTGTGTGGTAACCCACTAGAGTACGCTACAAATATTCGTTGTTAATGCCCCCCTTAAGTCAAAAGTTAAGGCTTTCTCAGGCTCGTGCTTTCTCAACCGAAGTGATCTCTAAGATATGCTCCATTGCTTATTCTATCACAAGAATTCTATTGTCCTTTGATGACCGCGCGATCCAATTTATTTGCATCACGTTCTGTAAAAATTGACGTCGCATGATATATGATGAATGTGGAATGAACCTGCAGACGTGGGCCCCCAGCCTCACACTCGCGTATCAGACACTGAAGGATGTAAACTACACTGTGTACAAATAGGCTGGTATTACTTTTCTTACCGTTCTCGTTTCATCGCCGTATTTTTTGGGTTGAACGTGGTAGTTGTGTAATTCACCCGCATGGTGATTTCGGTTGACAGCCTACGAAAAAGCGTGAGCATGAAGTATACGTTCACACTGGTAGCTGCGTCGTCCAGCTGATTTAACTTACGAACTACACTGATAAGATACACACGAAGTAAATCCGGATAAATTTGCATTTGAATCGTTCCAGATGCATCATATTTATCTTCCTCCGTTCTGGTGAAAGCCATTTCAATGAGACTGCTGATAAAGGCTATACCCAACACCTAGTGGCGATTAGCTGAAAAATACACCTCCTCGTACTAGATCATTGTGGAATTATCAAAATTGCAACAGAAAAATGAGGGGCGTCCTAAAAACCATCGGCGAAATTTGCTGCTGGCAAAAACATACATCCACAATAATCGGCCTCCCAAGCACCCATGATACGAGGATAGGAATGTTATAACTGAAATTGTGTAAATGAGAAGCAGTGTTATTATCAGGGAAATAGCAAGCATAGAAGTGAGTCGCTTGTGGTCAGCCAAGTGAGCTATGAGCTGTGTACGAAGAACAAGCTCCGCACAGACATAGCCAGTTGACAATAAAAGAGACGTTACTATCTATACCATCAAGTCACCACCGGCTGTTACGCGGGCCCATTATTGGCAGTTTCATCAAAATATCTTTCACCAGAATTGAGGAGGGAAAATGTAATATACCTTGAACAGTTCAAATATAAATTTATTCGGATATGTCCAGTATGTTTTTTTATCAGTATCGCTCATAAGTTAAACTGACTAGACGGCCCAGCTAACAGTGTGAATGCACACTACATACCTAGATGTTGATCATAGGTTAAGTCAACTTGACTATATCAAAATCAATTGAACATAGGTTCCAGTCACATCATCAGGGGGGACCATTTGACGGAAACAAAATCCGGGGAACGTCGTTGACAAACTGATGTTCACCTGGTCTCACACAGATGATTTTATATACTCTGATCAGTTGTTACACGTACTCGTGATTCTGATTTATCCATAAAATGAAACCACCAGCTTTCGAACAGGATTAAAACTTCCAACTAATCATGTTACCTCCAGTTGACTCCAACTGTGCGTTCACACGATAATTTAGTCTGTCAGTGGATTGTCATCGCCAGATTGAGACACGTTGCTCATGTCTACACCGTCCTATGTGGACCATAGAAACAATCACTTGTTAACGTCATGTGCGATCGTTTGTAGAAACGACATTTCGCTGGCCAGTACCCACGCGAACTACTGAAGTGAAAACATACGAAGCATATAATTCGGATAGACAACTAAACCACAAATGTGATGTCATAGCTTGGATTGGGATTCACTTTGATATTTGATGTGGAATACAACGTCGAGGCAGTGGGGTCGAGAATTACAAATCCATTCACATCTCCAGAATCACACAAAAAATAAGAGTTTCAGCAGGACGAAAGTGTGTTGTTCATAAATGAAAATTTAGACAGGAGCATTTTGAAAATGCAAAATTGATCACGAGGGTTAAAATGGTGCATTTACCAGGAAAAAAGGGCGATTTTCTTCACGAAGTTGACAATATGTGCGATTTTCAAGTACAACCGATTTTTATCACTGCAACGCGAACATTACATTCAACAAAGTTCATAAACTTGTCTCAAACTGGGCTTTCCAGTACTTCACGGGAAATTTGAAAACTCATTTTTTGCGCCTAACTGGCCATTTCCAATGCGTTTGACCTTGAAACACAATACCAGCGATCTACGTCATTGTCCAAACGTTCACGCTCAACATACTTCCGGAGTATTGAGAAGTAGTTATGCGTGGTCTCGTGACTGCAATAACGGGATAAGTGTATGGTAAGAGCAGATTTTTGTCATTTTCATTCACGTTTTTTGTTGTAATGCGGTGCACCATATGTAAGTGTTGGAGGTAACTAACACACTCATGGGAAATGTCAGTTGATAATATGTGGCAGTGGTTGTTCCAAATGAATTTCGTTAATTCGACAATGCTGTGGTATTAATTACGTAAAGTTTAAATTGATGTTGCCATTAGACACCAATGTTGCCTAACGAGCGCGAGTTTCGATTTCTCTACACCGTGATGGCTGGCGGCCGGTGGATAATTGTGGTGGATAGTGAAATAGTTGTTCTTGTCTTTAGGTGAAGCAGATTCAGCTTCTCCTTTCGACATTTGAGGTCTCCTTGGGAATCCCTTCAGAGAATGCATATAAGATATTCCGGGGCTTAGCGGGAAGCTGTCGCCTACCAGCGCAAGAAACTGGACTACCAGGCTGCTAGCCGTCACGTCCTGTGAACTGAACTGAACTGCAGTTTTAAATTACATGGTCCATAATGATGTTTATGGACCGTTCATTGCATTTATTCAGGACCCATATGCATTGGCTCAGGACAGCTTTGGGTGGATTACTACCTCATTTGTTGTCTTCTTTTTGACGGCCGGGCCTATAGGCACGCCATAACAACACTCCGTACGGAGTGTAAACAAGGCTAATGAAAAACAGCTGCGTAGTTTATGAAGAAATGCATTAAAACTAAGCTGAACCATATCAGAGTGCACTCTGATATGGAGTCCACCGTTAGCATGCTTCGTCGTATCCAGCGATTGAGTGTCCTTTTTGATGGCAATTGTATTGTATTCTTATGTGTTCTTCGACTTCCAAACATTTTTGAGTAGCTGTAATGAGAAGTAGGACAGTGTTTCACAATTAAACACATAAACAATTCAAAGAAGTGAACCTTCTTTAAAGATCTCACTGCTCCATCGAGTGCATACGATGCACACCAATTAGTGCGCATTGGGCAAACTTAAGCTAACTTGGTCAAACTTAAGCTTGTTCATTAAGACGTAAACAACCTGCATCATAAGCACTTTCCAAAATACCTTATATACAATGATTAACATGTATAAAACTCCATGCGTATTTAGTTTACAAACATTTGTTCACAGAGATATTATATTAATGCATGAAATAACACGCCTTAAAAAGAACCGACGCACAACCAGAGACTCACCTTGATAAGGAAAGCCTCAGGACTTGTCCACAACTGGTGCTCGTATCGATCAGAAGCAGTCCGCGTCGACTGCTTTACCAGCTCACGAATGAATGTGTCAGTCGACTGCGCCCACAAATCCGCCAAACGACCCAACAGATCCATCCAATCGACAAGACCACACATATCGATCGGTCCCCTCCACCGTGCATCACCGAGCTAAGCACGTTGAAGATTGGAGAAACTTGATTGGACAGCTCCGTGACATCGGACATCTACCGTGTGTATGAAGCCGCATTCAGCCAATCACAGCTCATCGGCGTGCCTACCCTGTTTAGCCGCTTTATCACGCGGAATTTCCCGCCGATTGTGTTCATAGGGTGGGATGAAATTTGATAAACAGCTTGAGCAACATAGAACTATGGTTCTATGTAGTGCAGAATGTGTAGTATGGACCTGTGTACTGACGCTCGGGGCGCCATGAAATATCTTGGGGGTGCTCATTCACGTTCCCGTTTACTGTGGCTTTCTCTGATCGTCTTCAGGACACCCTTCATTGGTGGTTCGTTGTACCTATCGATTTCCTTACGGACTGTACACCGTCGTGCCTATCGTTAGAGTATTGGATCGTTGACAAACTTCTGCCACCATTAAACTCTCGGGATTCAATCCTCGATCAGGGTTCCGTGGCACCTCAGTGCACAATCCATTTGTAAAATAGGACCGGGGTCTTACTTGTCGCATCCTCGACGAGAATTAACATGGTTATTTACCATTTTGCGAAAATGTCCACTATCGCCAGGATGTATTGACTTGCGCGAGGTGTTTCTGATACAGGCCTAGTGATATCTAAGCCTACCTTTACGTTAAGTTATCCTACGGTAATTGATACAATGGAAACACGATGAGCCGTGTAAGGATTTTTCATCTGGACACAACCCATGCAGCGCTTACATAAATTATGACCGCTGAAACCTTTGATTCGTATAATCTATTTCATGTTATCCGGCGTGCCCCAACTTCTAACGTAGTCTTGTCAAAGCATCTTGCACGTTGCTATGTGGGATCATTATACACCGGTTGTAACGTGGTCCGTGCTATTAGTGCAATGTTACACCGCAAATTAACGGATGCGACCATATGGTATATACACGATGTGCTCCCCACCTTGCTGACGCCATATCCATCCTCTTAGGAACAGTCGAACGAGAGCGACGAGGTGTTAGCAGGTATGGGGAGCGAAACGGCGAGAGACCAGAAAATTTGGCTTCGTTTATTTCACACTGCGAGCGTTATGGCTGAAATGGGTAACAACAGATGTAAATAAGAAGCATAACGACGTGTGCATATGGAGTGTAGGTCTAAAAAGAAACGCGAAAATTTGTTTCTACGTCAAACTCCTAATCGGCCCCTTCGCACCCTGTTACATTCTTTCGTAAATCAGTTTTGATTCCGGATCGGTACCGTGGGAGTTATTCGATCATCCGAATCTACCGATTGAAGTAATGGCAGTGCCAAATAAACAGAATCGAAATGCCTTTTCAGTTTTCTAAACCGCCTGCAGAGTTGTTTTCGTGTCTAATATCAACCGCATGTAGTCTATACTCTCTTTAGTGGCTAATTAAATTAATTGTAGGATTCCTTCATGACGATAGCAGATATGAGGTACACGCAAATTATGGTATTGCCTGTTGTCTCCAAGGGATATATATATTGGGGTTATTGTACTTCTTGCTGCTCCGAACCCTCTTAACTTGGAACACTGACAATATAGTCCACTGGTCATTTTCATTTAATCTTCTTAGGAGCTAATAGGTCGCTTATATAATAACCATATAGAATTACTATTGAGACGACGAAATAGGCTATGCTAAATATATATATCACATCATCCGCCATAGTTTTATCCACTTGCTGCCTCATCCACTTTCTGTCCCCAATAGCTAGCCAACTTGTCTTGACATCCAAGAACCTGAAAGAGATTACTGTGACACAAGTAAAGCAGAAGCCTGCAACGTAACTTTTTAAAATTGGCTTGGATGTTGTAATGTGATGCATATCAATCTCAGTCACACTGCGATACAGTCGCGTTTACCACCACGTTGACAACGCTTGGTTGGGTTGGTAAGTTCAAACATATATGTTTTGTCGTTTGTGAGCAATGCCCAGATTTCCCTATCACTTCGAAGGGGAGCGTAGTAACAGCCCTGTTAACTCCAGTCGGTGGCCACGCGATCAGGATTTCTGTCAGAATTAAAATGGCACAATTCATTAACTTGTCGAGCAATAATTTGATATCTGATGAGCAATGATAGATTTAGTTTGGGCAGATTGAACATCTAAGTCCGGCTTCGACAAGAATTTGCACTACCGACGACCTTAGCAACGGCGAATCTTGAGAGTAGTGGGTATCACTGAACTTATGTAAACCAAAACCCCTGCTATTCACCAGTAATACAACAATATAGTGCGAAATTATGTATTTTTGAGAAGCAATGTGGACTATAATAGGTGTTACTTGTGAAATAATCATCATTATAGACAACAGTACATTGTTAGTTCTCGCTGATACTTAAGTGTCATGCAACTACGAAGAAAAAGGGAAACTGTAGACAGGAAAAAAAGAGAAAGGGGGGAACCAACTATTTAAAACAAGTACCTTTATACCCAAACATTCAACATCGAGCTGTCTACATCTTGAAAACACACAACTGAGCTATGATTGAAACTAAGGTGTCATAACTAAGGTTGGTTCCACTGTCTCTCATTTTATTCGGGTTTACGCTCGAATTCTGCCCTCACTAGTTTTAGTTTATCGGGTGCCAACCACAGAGGTCGTGTTGAGACGGTAAGCCCCTTGGTGTGGTTGTGGTGTTTGACACTGGAGATCACTGATGGGACATAATTTGATGTGCGAACGAGCTGTGAGAACTCAGTGAAAAGACCCCAAATTGCCTAAAGATGGCGGGTTGGGCATATAGGGGTGTTGTGGCTGTAACTATCGCTAACTTGCCGGGTAGGCTCAGCCAGGTGCGTCTCGTATCGACCAGAAGATCGAAATGCCGGAGAAAATAGATGCCGGTTATGGCAAAAGACACCGCGGCAATTGCAATCACTCAGCGGATTGCCCTTCGGAGGCTAATTTTAAGGATTAAAAATACTGCCCGTAAGTGGTTATTAGGGTGCGATTTGCAGCACGGAGCTGCGGGCTGCAGGGGCTTGGCACATCTTTTGTAAATAGAAACACGCCAATTTGCGCCCCGGTATAAGCCAGGAACATGCCTCCGGTTTCTACATCCCGCACAAAAATGAGATTACAAGGATAGTCAGCACCGACAACATTGTTTACCGTTAAAGATCGGCTGCTAAGTTTGCATCGCCTTGATGTTGCGTGGGTGCAGTGTTTGATGCACTGTTTGGCTCGGTTACCAAAACGTTCATGGTACCAACAACAGTTTTTGATTGAGGTACGTGTCGCCTGTTAGGTCGACAACCTGAGGAACGGCTCGGAGAAATTCCGTTCAAACCGTGTCGCTAAGCGGCGATTTCCGCTTTTGGAGCCTCAGTGACTGTTGGTCTACATTTTAAAGTAACCAAATTGTTGGGACTGCGCCTGCCTATTGTAGGATGTGGGATTAGATATGACACACCAAAGCAACCAAGTAGTGGTTGAAGTTGTTCCACTTTGATCAACGATTTCTATTGTGCCGGCAAGGGTTTTTAAACAAGCAATGGAAACTACTGCTCGCGGTGCCTCCGGCAATCATTTTAGTCAGAGCTCCCGGAGGAAAGATTCGTTTATATGCGAGTTGCCAAAGATTTGCTGCATCTCTGCTAGAGTGTTTGAGGACGTTCATCGCCTAGAGTTAAGCCGTGGGAAAGTCGTTGTAGCCGAGTCCTTTTAGAGGAGGTGACCCGAGTAAAAACTGCTTTCTTCATGGTTTCATGGTTATGCTGTACCGATTGGTTCACTATAACGTCGCGAAGTCGCATGATTACTTCACTCGAGAGTATGGCTAACAAATTACATAATCTTTTCCGATCAAACGGATTCTCATCGTTGAAAAATGCTGCTTTCAGTTAAACCTACCAAAGAAGATGGTCCGTTTCCCAAACGGAGGAACCACTAGAACAATGTTACCGATGGAGAGGGGTAATCAACAAACTGAGACAAAGTTTCCCACATTTGGTATTGATTTCATCGCTATGAGCTACTACAGACTGGTAGTTGCAACGAACTAAAAAACATATAGATGGGTGTATTCTGAATGTGCACACGAACACAGAAAAAACTGCTAACCCTTATTTCAAGAGATACAATACATACGCAAAGAAACGAACTCACCAAGCGCAAGCGGCGACTAGAACGGAATGTTCGTATCTTACGAACTCACTAATTGGTGAAACATTTCAACAGAATAACGCTGCCGTTTTCCACTATCGTAAACAAGACGATTACGAAAACTTATACTCAGCGCGCTGACCCCCGTATATCGATATCGACCCTGGAAATTGGGGTGTGTAGAGAAAGCACGTGAAGCAAGCGACATACGGAGCAAGTTGTGATTTCAGTCTTGGGACGAATGTTACAAATTAATAGCTTGACTAGAACAAAGCTGGTTGAAAGACCAGTCATCCAAAATGTGCAGTTGAATGTGACTACCAAAATTACTACGTATTATATTTGCTACAAGCCCAACACGATTCCCAGTCTCACATGACTGCGGGACTCGACTTGGTTTTTATCAGGGACCCTGAAGAGAAACCACTACCGTATAATAAGGCCCTTTTTGAACCTCAAGCCAATAATGGCGGCCAGTTTGTAATTCTTGTCTCTGGAACACAGCACACGTTTGTTTCCCTATTCGAAAAGGCACTTGCGCGGGAGGTTTTTGGTGTATTTATCGGAACATGTGTGCAACAAAACAGCCACTACTGACCAGTTATGTTGGCTTGAGTAAGTGACACTATGAAGCAGAATAAAAGGAGGGTGACCCGGTTAGACCTTTCAGTCGGACAAACGACGACTTCGGTTGCTTGTGCCGCGGAAAGGGTTCGGCTTGAGAGATTCGTTCTGGTCTCCGTTTTTGGAACGTGACCCAAGAGACAACATGAAGTAGCATTTTCATGAGAGATTCTGTCCAAAACAACTTGTTCGAGACTGACATATTTGCCACTGAACAGCTAGCCCGACTCCAAGGCGCAATACATAAAATGATGTCCGATTCCCGTGATTACTTTGCACAGCAGTTTTATTGAAAACTACTTGAAGCTACTAGGATTTATCGTAATTAGTTCAACCGTGTTGAATGGTACGTCGGTGATGGTGGTTCGGTCGTTGGGTTTTCGGAGTGCTGTTTGGTTGAAGTTGCCTTTTTCGTCTTTTTTACTGGAACCACTATAAAAAACTCACTATATCCGCGTATTCACAGTAACATAGCGGTCTAGCTAAGCGCTACTGCGCAGTCAGTAATGCGACATACAATCTTACGAACATAACTATCTCCTATCTGTTGCTCACATTTGGCGTGTCTGACACAGTTCTGTCCGAAAGAGTCGACATCCTAGTCGACAAAACATCTGGAACAAAACGGGACACAAAGCCGACCAGTGCTTCAATGGAGCTGAAGGATTTACTTTACCATAATCCAACAGCCACAAGCACTTCTCTAGCTGAGGCCCTACGGGTCGCAGCTTCCCCCTTCTGTAGTTTGTTCAATACAGCCCATTTCGTTTGTATCCTGGTAGTAATTTTTTTCTTTCCGTTAGACTAGCTGCATAACCCTGGGTGACTAATCGAGTTGTTTATTAGCCATACCCAGGAAACTGCCTTGTGACACAACAGGCACTGCCCACCTGTACTCGATCTAATGCTCATCGACAAGCCGATCCTTATTGACATTTTGCATGTGCTAAACTTTATGGGCTCACGACTGTGTTGTATTCTGTACCCGTTCTATGCGGAACACGATTCGTCCGGATGACCCTGCTTTCAACTCTCTTGAAAAGTAGAATTGTGAGAGAAATTAGACAACTAGCAAGAAGGCGTTTTTAAGTCTAAGAATTGGGCATGTACAGAACTCAACACTCAATGCAGGTTTCGGTTCTACGCCCTCTATTTTCAAACTTATGTATTTACTTCCCACTCCGCAATATGACACTGACCAGGAGCATGCAGTAAGGTTTGTTCGGGATTGATAATACGGAGTGAACGTATCACTTTGAAATTGGTGCGCTCAACTAGTTGGACCAAGTAGGGCCTTTGAGCTTCAGTACTTCCGTAACCGGAGAAGCGGATTAAATTTAATCTGTCGGTTAGTCTGTCTGCGCAAACGTGCCGGGGACTGTATCCCACATATTCATTCCTAGATATAAAATGGTCAGCCATTTTTGCTGCTCCTGTGCATGTAGACTGGTAGAACGAAGGAATGATCTGGATCACTCAGCATTGTTGTTCAACCTGGCAAAACTCAGAGCTGTCACCCTCGATTGGCTGCACTTTTATGTGTGTGCAGTCCGATCCAAATTTGCTGTCCAGAAGGCCTTTGCTGAATGCCAGTAACCCTGCCGTCAGTCGATTTTTACACAGATCCGTTGTATTTTCCTCCCACCGTTCGACTGAACTTTACATCCCAACTAACTTGCACAGTTGGGCAAATAAAAGTTCTGAGATCTCAGCATGACTTCATAACTTAGTTGCAGTTGAACATGTTGTTTATGCCCCTAGTTTGAATCCAGCTTAATGTGTGTTCATCTGGAAAAGGTTAATACTATCAACACAAAACAAACTCGATTCTATAAAATAGCTGTATCGGTCGGTCAGAGTAGTGCCATCTTGAAATATTCGGTCATTCTGTCAGTAGGCTCTCGTAACTGTAACTGTTGACGATGTGATTTGGAAATACCAACTCATCACTTCCAGCTGCCAAGATACTACCTCATATAGGGATTGAATTGTTAACGCTTTGCATTATGAAACTTTTCATGTGACCGTTGAATCGGTCACCCATGAGCCTCTATATACATATTCCTTCATATGACTTTTAATTGACACATTAGTCCAGTTTTCATATTCCAGTCGTTCGCTTAATATCGGTCTCTGCCAAAGTTAGTCGAATTGCGCTGAACCAAAGGTGATGGCGACTGGTTGAACTGACGGTTTTTGGCCAAGGGCACATAATCAGTCGTCATTGAGAAGTATGCAGCAGTACCATTGATAACCTACTTCACTTATTTTGAAGGCCTAGATATTCAGATCGCATACGTACGAAAATGCATCAAATCCTCTTCATATGTCCGAGCTGGCTAACTGATGCTATCTTTTCCCGTTCATCTTTGTCTAACGGCGTAGTTAAGCCATTTGTCGCTAAACTGCAATGAGTCTGTCCAGATTACACTGGGATTCGTTCATCTGTTCATTGCTGTGATGGAGAATATTTCAATTTAAAAGCTTCAATACCGGATACCTTAGGGATGCAATAAACTCAGGTTAATAGACTGCATAACTTCACTTGTTTTCTACCATCCTAGTGAACTTTATTATGACGCCCGAAACTCTTCGAAACCTCAATAATAAAATAATGCGACTTATGTTAATTTTGCTCGGAGTGGAGGTAGTGTGCATAGCCCTATCCGCTGTAGAACACAGCCGAATTCGGAGTACGTCCGTTAGATCTCTCTAAACACTGTTCGTGTAAAGAAAAGGTCCATCAACAGTAGACGTATGCTAGTGTTACTCTCGTGAAAAAACTCATTAGACAATGCCCCCGCCGTATCTCCCTTTCATTTCCGAGGACAGAAGATCTAGTAGACAACCACGTTAAACATCACTCGGGGCGAACTGAGTCATTCGCTGGCGAACAACAGGGATTTCAAGGAGACCATTCATAAGGTAAGAATTTGCTTGTTACTACCAAGATGACATATAAAACCTTTGGGGCCAGTTTGGTAAGCCTAAACTTCGTCATGACATTCATAATGGTAGATCTTATCATACCTTCAGCCAAGTCGGTTAAATTTGGCGTTAATTAAGAGGTCTTAAGTTGTTTAACGGGCCACTTGAGGTAAAGATATCACCAGGTAAGAGTGGAGGAACGTCCACACTGGAGCACCGCACGGCAATTAGCGTTCTGCAGACCTGTGTTCTTACTCTCCTGTTTTCCATACTCCTAATAAATGCCTTATCCATGGTTGTTTGTTGTTACTTTCTGCTATATATTTACCGCTGTACAACACAGAAGACCGACCTTTCGGCATAAAGTGCACTCTTATTGCCAGCGGACTTGAACTGCTTAACCGAGTGGCCTAAGAACAGACAGCTACTGTTGGCCGGGGCAAAGTGTAAAGTCTTATACGTGCGACACGAACCCCGTTGCACATCAGATATCAGAAGACTGCCCCTTCATCCATATACATGAGTATATTTACCACTTTTGATCCGAACACGTTATCCGATCGTGGATTTATGACACGGGGCGATTAAAGTCGAATATGCTCGCACTTTCCATTAACGCCGTTTATTTATTTATTTTTCTTGGATCAGCTCTGGTTCCCATGTCTGTTGCCTTCGGGTGAACATCTAGGTTTATCCGCCATATTACAGGAAAGCCACACATGAATTTACTACTGTCCAGTAAGTGGTAGAGTTACCGGTGCACGAACCCTGTCAAACACTACGCAACCCAACCTCTTCAGCACATTTCACCCTCCACATTGAAAAGCTGAGTGATCTTATTCTTACGTAATATATTCTAGCTGACTCTGCCCACTTCACATGCTAGCATTTTAGGAAATCTAGTGCCTCGTATCTCCCAGAGTATACTCTCACCTTTGACTACTAAATAGGACGGTTACTCCTTCGACTCAGGTTCTTAGTGTGTCTTTCATCTTTGAAGCTCCTTCTTCCACGAAGTACTTGATATCCCTGGCATGTAATCCTTCAAGTTAACATTGTGATGCCACATGTTTAGATGTTACAAATCTGCTCCAAAATAGTCTAAATTGCGGTCGTGCAAACAGTTGTGTTGAACGCATTCGTCAGGCCATAAAATTTCTTTCCATGAATGCAGAAGTTTCTGGAAGGGCATCAACGGTATACAGTCGGGGATAAACCACTGAGCTAGAACGCTTACTTTGCGAAGGCTTGTAGCGTGGCCCCACTTTTATGGTATTGACAATACTCGCCGATTCATTACCCGGCGTTCATGTCCTCAGGTCTACAGTGAACTGCTACATCATGGGCAGTAGCCACTTCCACATCCCTCAAGTGGTTGGATTTGAATCACTCAACTGAGCAATATCTTTGTCAATATCTGCACTGTGACATCCGACCATCAATCCTGATTAAACTGAATTCGCTGTTAAACTCTATTGTTATGTGATATTTTGACGATTTACACAGTCAAACCCAGCTAGAAAAGCTACAACCGTACCTCAAATGAGTTGAAAAGCATTGAGGTTGATCACAGTTACGAGAATAGACTCCAACAAAGTACAACTAGATGAGTAGAGGAATAGTTCGTAAAGGTTACGATAGAGAACGTACATACCCCAGAATAGACGTCGCAGATGTTCTGGCAGCTCTCAGCTTCTGTGCACTGCGTTAACGCTTGATCAACAGGGTTTAGCGTCTTTAAGGTTTTTGTCTGCACCTTCCTGATCTCTACATCTTGTTCACTTCCCAGATTAAATTCCGTTTATTCGTGAGGGATGGCCAGTGGCACATGTACATGTACTAAAAATCTTTTGATTGATTCGCGTGACTCAATTCCGATCACATAAGTAGATACTACCCGTGATGCTGAGAGTCGCTGTAGGTCCGGTAACGTGAATACTGAGGTCGATGTGCACTGGCCTTACCACAGCAATGGGGCTGTGCGACAAGCTTACTCGAAGTGAGTATCTTGGTTCAGCTCAGCTTACAACTGTGCGCCACTCATTTCTTTCCCGGAGGATAGGCATGTTTTGGAGAGAGGTTTTGATTTTTTTTATATCTAGCAGTGTGCCAAAAGGTAGTTAAACTCAAACCAATTACACTAGAAAAGTATAGACTGATGAAAACAAATCTCCTAAAATTATAACCGAGTTAATAACACAAGGGAGCGTAGCTGAATTCGAGCTAGATTTTGGTCACCGATTGGTTCCAACAGATTGGTAGGTCTGTCATTTTCCTTCCAGATCTTTGCCTTCTCATGTGATTGTTATTGGTAGTACAGCAATCACAATAGTTCGTTGCGCAAATGTGTAAATCACGTTCGGGTTGCTTCAAGCAAAGTGCTTATATGCGCACACTAGAGACTCCTGTGGAGGCATATGAAGAGACATGTCCGAAATACGATATTCTCTAAACCAATACATAAATGTTTTAGATTACTGATGAGTAGTCGGGGATTTGGTTAATTTTAAAGTTGAACATCACTCACAATTGATCGCAGCTGTCGCATAAATGTTTGTCATTATTCTGTGTGAGGATGTACGCATATAACAGGTGTACCTGATGAAGTGCATGGAAAGACTTGATTATTCTGAATAACACCTGTTAATTGCGTCCTCTACCTCCATGAAATGCGGTCTCCTAATTGTATCCTTAACCAACTGTAGCACCATTCCCTTTGCGTACGTTCACCAACACATCCTGAGCTGGGATTCGGATTCAAAGAGATCAAGTTTCTGGTCTCTCATCAAGCTACCACTGACTACTGTATAACTGACTGAAATTTTAATGTTCGATCGCTTTACTTATCCAAATGGTGACTATTACGAAGGCGAATACATTCAGAGTCAAAACGGAATTTTAAAGCAAGGTCACGGCACATATATCGGCTTGTTCGCGGGATCTCTAGCCGGAGGAAATCAATCAGAAAATTGTTTCACGGATTCTTGTGGCTTGAAGTCTTCACAGCAGTTGGTTGGCGAGGAGTGTGGTGAAATACCTTTTTACATATCAACCAACAAATGTCGTGAAATTATAGCAAGGTCCAAGCTTGGTGTTTACTCCGGAATGTGGAACAGTGACCGTATTGAAGGCCTTGGAAGAGCTATTTTCCCGAATGGTGCCGTATATGAAGGCGAATTTTTCGATGGCAAGTGAGGTTTGAAATTTTTAAAGTGGTTATAATTGTTACCGTTAGTGAACCTTGTTTGTGCGCCGTCCGTGGTTTATTTAACCAGGTAATTGGTTTGGCTAAACAACTGTTTGATTGTAATTCAGTGTCTCCATTTATGGAGGTTTTTATCGTGATCTAATGAGACGTGTAATTTCACACAACCGAACAGTCCGCTAAGACTTGCTCAGTGACTAAGAAGTAAGTAACAATCTGCATTGTTCGGTACTCCGAGGAATAAAGAATAAGAGTTGGAAGTAGGAACATCTGTATAACGCTCTATAAACTAACGCAATTTGTTCGCACATCGTTGTGCGAGCTTCGGAGTTTTGTTTGTTGATCACTGCGCCATTGATCTTACATTAGCCATCGTAGTCAAAGTTCACATCCTAGCCTTGACAAGGATATCTACTACTATTGAGGTCTAACATGAGCAAAACTAAAGTATAGTTCTTTTTTTTCAAATGGGGTCCGTTGACGATTTATGGGAATGCGAGAATTGCAACTTGTAGTTCAATGCGTTGGCTTCATTACCATATTTTTCTTCAGTGTCTTCAATACAGAGGAAATCAAAATATCAGTGATAAAAAATAAGCACATGCAGAACGATCAAATGATATGTACCCAAGAAGTATGTTCAACCTATTTCAACAAATAAACGGACCAAAAGTCAATCACGGAAACCTCACAAAACAATATTGTATTCATAGACATTTAGCTAGCCCAGCCCGTCGTACCAACGTTTTTAGATGGAGACATCTCTTGTATTTCAACTTCTCAGCTTGCATCTGTTTGTAATCGAAATTCGTACGCCGGATACCTTATCCGTTCTCAAAAGAACCGTTGAAGGACGCTGAAGCGTACATGTAGGTGAACCGTTCGGTTGTTTAGCAGCAGTACATTCTATTATTTATCTGTACTCATGTTATGGTGTCGTTTTAGCTAATTGATAAAAGGAAGACTGTTCATTCAAGTCTCCTGAATGGATGTGTGCTCAAATTTAAAAATAGGATTACATTTTTTCGAAGACGCCAGAGATTCTGAGTTTTCCGGCCGTCAAGAGAGTCAAGATCTATCTTTCTCACTGTAAGTAAGTGGTGGCCTATCTTCTGAATACTTGACACTATTACATTCATTTTCCTTCAGCATAAGATTTGGTTTTGGTAGTGCAGAATCATCAGATCAAATTCATCGCGACTGAATATGTCTTCAAAGGAATATCGTTTTCATTTGTTCTCAACAGGGGTAAGTAATTCTTCAGTTGTTGTAGTCAGTATCTCAACTGCTTCACAGTAAAGAATCGTACTGATATCGTTTGTCTGCTAAAATCTGTAAATATCTCTATTGTCCACTGTGAAACTGTCCATGCTACCGAGTCATATTCCAGGCTTGTTTTTGGAGCATTGGATTGAACTTCGGTGTTGCTTTGCTGTGTGCTTCAATAAACCAGTTACATTCTTGGAACGACATATATTTTTCACTGTTCGCGAAATTGTGGAACAGCGTCCTATCTACCGTCGGTCCACACTTACCGTCTCTTGAGCGTAAAGGTTCGTTCGATTCGGTGGACCGACCTACACGTTTAGAGTAGATTAAACACGAAGGTATATCGAACAAGTATTTGAACATACCGTAGACGCTTTACCCCTATAGTTCGGTCCGGATTAGGGTTAACGGTGGACCATCTAATAGTTCCGCTAACAAAAATGACATATGCCGAAACTGTTCATTGTCACCATTTTTGTTTGATTTTGTCACACACGAAATAATGATGGACTGTCCGCCACACTCATGAGATATCTGGTGGAAAACTGAGTGAACTGTGTGTTGCTTGGCCATTTCTAAACAACGTAAACTATGCTCGACGTTATTTCGCGCTCCGCTAAATATTTCCGAATGCGCTTTGCAGCCTCCAAGTACAGTGTTTCTGTATGACTGTTGTGACTAAGCAGAGTTATTTTGGGGTAATGAAGTTATGGCGGTTGTTGACCAATCTGTGGATTTAAGGGTTTTAACCAGCAGCACCGGTGATATGGAGAATGGACCGGAAGGTCGTGTTTCAAAGCCGTGCTTGAGGTAAAAGGTGGACAGGCAATGGCTTAGCCTAGAGAATTGAAGTCGTTCACCGAGATCTTGACCATTCTAAGTCGGACTTGTACCCAAGGCCGAGATCCTGTGAACTTAAGCTATCAGTGGCTGGAGACCTTAGGTGCGATAGCGGCCAACCTGGCTTGACAGCGTGAATTTCATCTTTGTTTCTCCGAGGTGTCTGTGAACTGTGTTTACTTGGTGGAGCAGAGAATTAGAAACCATCTCTTTTCCTGGCTACACCTTGCTTTCTCTTATGTCTCGACCATTTGTTTGCAAGGTATGTGTTGATTGTTTCAATAAAAGCGTAGTTATTCCTAGCAGTTATGTTCCCTCCCACTCCTATTTTCTTCTTGGTTGGGGCATTTTTATTTGATGGTTGTAAGGTAGTTAAGCATCAGCGAGAACCATGGGGATGTTGGTCTACCATGATATTGGTAATGATAGGAACGAACTAAAATAACAGTAAATCACAGTGTAATACCCCGACCTTCGTTATCTAAAATACCGAGTTAGATTTAGTTGTGTATAGTCAGACTATGCGTAGACTCTGTGTTCCATCAACTTTATGGTAACCGATTTTCCTGCTTCTTGTGTGTAAGGACGGAGTGCCATGTTTACTTTACTGACTCAGCCTGCATATACACTGTTACCGGACGGGTAAATAATCTAGATTTCAACTTCGGTGGCGTAGATCTCTCTAGAGACATCACGATTTTCACTGTTTACGACGGTGTTCGACTTTGGTGCGCTACTCTGCTTGTGTGTAATGTCTCCCGAAAACGTCATCTGTTTGTTTACCGTTACTTTTCCGAGACATGTACTGTTCTAAAATTAAACTACTTTTGCACACTTCACTAATGCATTTAGTTATATACTTGTTGTTTGTCTTAAAAATGAGTCTTGCAATGTTATTCAATAGGTTAGGTTCAGGGATTATCATTCGTTTTGTCAGTTACAGTTTGAGGGAGCTTACTGTTAGCGCCATGGGCCGCAATGTCGAAATGAGTCACTAATTTGACCATTACTTTGCAGCCTTATATCGAGCTTCATTCATTTCCAACCTATAAATTTCGAATAATTGTTTGCATTCAGAATGGTCATGCTTTTGTCGGTCCCGCAATGAATGAAGGTGTATCCTTGGTTTTCGATTAAATCATTCAGGATGCATGGCGAGGGGATTTATTGGTGGAGTTCAGGGTACATACTGAAAGGGTCCTTCGTGAAAAATCGCTTGGTCATTGGCAGCTCTGTGACTTTAATCGATCCTCAAGGTAATGAATGGAATGGAGTTTGGAATGGTGACAACGAAGTTACAAGCAAACGGAAAAACGAAGAACAAGCAGCAAAAACGCGGTTATTCTTCAAACTAAAAGGGTTTTGATTTACAATTTCTGGGCATTTTCCTAAACTTCGTTGTTTCCTCGAATCTTCTATACCGATCATTGTCTATCATGTTAACTTACATGACTGGTTTGGTATCGTTATCCTAACCACATTTTGTTTGTTTTGAAAAAATTTAAATCTCTGTGTTCAGGGTGGTGTATTTGTGTGATGTTTTCAAGCATCTCTTTGTAGCACATTTTAAAATGTTAATTTTTTGTGCTATCACATTGTGGTGTCCCGGTCCAGTGCGAATTATGCAATGCACACTATATTAAGGTCTTTGACACTCCATCAAAATTAAGAAGAAGCACCTGATGGGCAGAACAAAAGTCCCACCAGCTTATTTCTTACCTGGGGCACATGATGCACACGATATTCCAGGTTTTATTGGACCAGTGAAACAACTCTCAAGAGAGTTAATATTTTTAGGTTCTATTGTAAACACTTTACACGGGGTTGAGGCTTAGCACGCACATGGAGTCATTGTTGCACACGAAGAAGCCCACCATTTTCATAGTAATGATATTTCTAGCTGAAAATCGCAAGCTGCTTGTTGAATTTGCCAGCTACAGTTGGGGCCCTTGTCTACTGATAAGAAGTTTGCGCGCATTACTTGTCGCGATTTGTTAAAATGCGGGACACTTGAATCTAGCGAACGACTGCTGAATCAGAAGTTACTAATCAAATATGAGCTAACTTATCTTGACTGTGAACGGAGAAAACAGGCAACGTCGCAAAATAAACAATCAAAATGTCAAGGAATGAGCAATGAAAGATATATGGATGAGCCTTTAAATAAGGTTGTGCGGAACGAAAGGTGTTTTATTCTCTGCTTTTCTTGCTGACTGTAGAATACTTCGCAGGCTGAGTTTAGTTTTGTCGAGAGATATACTCGGGTGTTTTAATGACTTTGGACGTTTGAGCTGCGTACTGCAGTATGAACCAACTAGTCGCCTGGTTGAGTAGAGCGTGAATTGTTGAAGACCATGGTAGAATGAGCTAGGTTTATCCGTTTCTGCTTCTGGCAAACTCGCCGCTTTGTAGTACATGTATGTAGTTGTTCCGCCATTTTTCTCTTCAATTTGGTACAGCTACTTCATGTAACCAGAGGAAGTTGCGCAACTCTTCTATTTTGATCATGCCGTCTCCTTTGAAAAGAAAAGAATTTTGTAAAACACATTTTATAACAACCGTTCATGAATTATCAATGGTAACAGTGAAGTGCACCTTATTAAGGGAGACAAAATGCCTGCTTATAGATGCGTAAAGGTTTAGCGGTTGACAATTTTCTTTTGCCCACGAACAATGTGATTGAGCGTGCAGCTGTGTGATAATTCGATCGTGCCTAACGTGAGGTCAATGGCGCGATGGTCAACACGGTTGTTTCATAAGAACGTGGACCGGACTCCCAATCCCGATAGTGGTAAAGATGTCCACCACTTACAAACTACAAGAAGAGCAAGTCAGTCTACTGCTCTTGTTTAAAAGGGACTGGCAGAGAAACATACGTGAATGCGAAATCTGCAATCAATTGTGGGTCGTATTCGATACATAATTGTTCTTTAACTTTGGGTGTTTTCAAGCCCTCTGGTCGTTAGCATTGCATGATATCTGCGATCAACCAAAAAAGTGAGCTTATAATTCATTTATCTAATAATGTATCTTATTGGATATGATAGTTAACTAAGCCATTGTTTCCACAAAATACTAATAGTAGAACGAATTAGAAGGATTGAGCGAATTTTTGGTATTTTGCCTGTTGTAAAAGTACAGTGGAACGACGCCCACATACTAACCTGGGATAAACGTAAGTCTGGATAAAACATTCCAGAATCCTTCTGGAACTGAAAGCTTTGAATAGACTCAGGAAGTAGGCGGCTTTAGTACAAAACAGGTGCGAAGGAATAACACTTCGTATGATGGAACTAACACTTCCACACCATCGCTCAGTCACTAGGGCGACAGTGGGGTAAGTAAGAAAAATTTAATGAAAACACACATTAGTTTGCATCTTTGTTCTCAAATCCAGCAACGATATTAAAAGAGGATGAAGTATATGGACAGTATGCTAAACTGGAATGCTTTTTCCCAGCTATTTAAAACGATGTTCCGTAATTACTGTTTTACTTACGCCCCATTTCACGTTTCGATCAGGTGACCAATTTGACTCGTTAAACGTTTTCTAAAGTGTCGTTTAGCACCGAATTATGGTTCGTGACAGTGACCAATCGATACGAATCTGTTGAGAGGATAGTAAAGTGGTATAGTGCAATCTGTAATGCACCATGTACCATGGGCAACATTGCACAAAATTTCCTCTATTTATTTTGTCTACTAACAAATTATCAGTAGATGTGTTGACCCAAGTGCAGAAACCAACGCAGTCCATTAGATGTAGGTTACATTTTCAAATGGTGCCATTTATTACGTAAGGCATTAAAGGAAGTTGTTGAGCATTCTCGGCCGGTGCCTGTGTGTACAAACTAGTTTCATACAGAATATCCACGTTCGCGCTTTTTCTATACTTACTTACATTGGGAACGCTAAAACCTGGGCGATCAATCGTTGATCGCTCGGATTTATGGTTAAATCCGTGACCCTTTCTGAAATATGTCCCACTTATCCCAGTGATTTTACAAGCGTATCAAACCTGTTAAAGCAAGCCAGTCATGTTACACATTGTCGTCAACATCGACCAAAATACAACAGTGGTAAAAACCGTGATAAGAACAGAAGAAGCAAACTGTAGGTTTATGATAAAATAGACGGCATAGGTGTGACTCAATACATAGGGTTGCAAACATTCAATATCAAGGTAGGAATAACTTACACACAAGCTACGAGTGGAAATGAGGCATTCAATGTCCTGATTACGTTTATTTCGCTGGTAACTCCGCCAAAAAAAATTAATGAGCAGCAGCTATCTACAAGCACACATTAATATTCAGTCAATTTAAACAGGTGATAGGTAGTCTGGTACAACGTATAAATAGTTGTCACTCTAATCTGAAAGTCACTTGTAAGTTTGAGGTCAACAACTGTCTGCTATTTCTAGGTATACTTTTAAGTCGTCCAGAAGACGACTCGGTTAGAAGAACCGTCTATAGGAAACCCACGTGGTCCGGTCAATACTTAAACTTCAGCTTCACACCGGTTCAACATAAACGAACACTGGTGAATACTCTGTTCACATCAGCAAAACGAATCTGTTCGTACGACACTTACAGACGAACCAGACCTGATTACTTCTGTTTCACAACCAAATGGTTGTTCCAGGAGGTTCACAGATAGGCACAGTAGACAAAATGTACCACAGGAAGAGGTGGTCACTGTATGGGAAAAGAAGGTCGACAGACAGCTGCTTTTTAAGAATGGATATATCATGTATCAAACAACACAACGGTTGAGGAATTCAATTAAGCGTGAGTTCATTGCAGCTGAACTCTGTGTAATCGTTTGGACTCAGAAGTTATCAATGTCTTCAATCGAAGGAATCAACCTATCGGTGCCACAACATATTTTGTTCAGCAGTTGACAGGTAACTGCGAAGAAAATTACATAGGCAGAACCGAGAGATGCTTGAACCCCAGAATGAGGGAACATTTACCTAAATCGGAGCAAAGTTCGTGTTGCCAGAGGACAGCGATTTTGCTGGAACGCGTAAACAGTGAGTTTCCTCAGTCACTAGACACGTCCTGACCACTGGTCACGTTATCGGTTCATCTCGTACATTCAGAATCCTGCTGCGTCATTCTTACCTAAGATTCTTAAGGTTTGCCGAATCAGTCACAATCAACCGTCTCAAGCCAGCCCTCTGTGTTCACAAACAAATGTTCGTGAATTTGACCCTCCCTGGAATTAGTGACTTACCCTAATCTGCTCATGGGTTATCCATCCCTCTAGTGGTTTGCTATAAAAAAAACGTCATTCATGTTATTATAAATTCGGTACTGACAAGCCATTATGAAATGCTTGCATGTACCAGTTTTCGTGTTCTAACTGCTTTGCTCAAACTGTTCAAGGGAACCAATTGTTTATGGTCTCATTTGGTTCAAATATATGTCAATTCTAGTCATCGACATCGTGAATCACGATAGCTTCAGGTTGAACAATAAATGCAGTCCACTGTGGGTAACCTGCTATGGCCTTTCTTCATTTCTCTCTAAGCCATCGTTTGATTCTACCAAATCCTACGCCGATCAACAGGGGCACTGTCAAAGAGTGTTCAGTGTGGTGGAGGGGTTAATTGATATCTCGAAAGTGCATAGACAATTGCGTCTGTACATTCCCGAAAAGTGAATGAATAAGCCCATCTGACATCCGTCAGTAAGCATGTGCTCTCGACCTTCATATTATTGCTTACTCTTTGCTGTCATCCGTTACGTCAGATTAGACGCTTCCGTCTTCTACCTTGAATGACTACGTTTCACAGCCTCTAGACACGCCCTTCAAACTTTGCGAAAGAGGCACTCGATAGCCAGAAGTGAACTTATGTTGATTAAAACCATCCTTGCCCTAAAGATGCGAGTTTTTACTGTATCCCTCTCACTCTTGCTGCTGCTGCTTTCTGCTTGCAAAGGGATTTGCCATTGCTTTGAAGATGTGATGCTGCATCGCATTGCCAAATAATCAAAAGGCTAACAGTACACGGTCGGGATTTTACTGATATGGATCAAACACGGATCAGAATTTGTCTCAGCTCTAACATTTACAGTGGTACTGAGGTCATGTTGGCTAACTTCATGCCTGCTGATCAATAATGAAATGCATTTCTCAACGGGTTGCCTGAAATCGGAAACTTTAATTAGACTAAAAGAGCCTGATCTGGTTTTTTTTTTAGATGAAACAGGCACTAGCTGTATCTCCTCTCTGATCGACCGGGTGGTGCGATAGATCTAGGTGTAAAAATGTACACATGTCTAATATAGAACCAGCTACACAGTGGTCGAACACAATTTTTCCAGGAAAGCTTTGAATGAAGTTCAAAGTCCACCTGTGACAAGGACGCACATTACTGATGGGCTTTAGCAAGGTCGTAGCTTGAATCTAGTGTTTTCGGTAGTAACTGGAGAAAGTGTATCTAAACGCAAAAACGATCAACAAAGTTGGGTGGTCCGCTGTCGTTCTGTCCGTCGTCTCATTAATTATCGTTCGACACGAGCCTTGTACATTTCAGACATCTGCTGCGCAATACACCCTAGGGAAATCGCTGTCATTTTGAGACATTCTAAGGACATCTCATTGTAGTGCAAAGAATGGGATGTTTATTGCCATCCTTCAGTTTAATTGTTTAATTTAACTGCTTCACAGACCGCTGTTCTTGATAGTAGATTGTAGTGTGTATATATGTTAATGCACTAAAGTTGCCTTACCGATCTGTATTATGTTTACCGCCAACTAGCGATATCTTGCATGGAAGGTTATTTAATGCGGTTAGTATCTGAAATCGGAAACTCTAGGTCTTATTGCTAGGGTCAAGGAGTCGAACTACTACAATATCTACATGTTTAAAAGCCATTCATAACCTAACCTAACGTCTCACCACTCATGAGGTGCCGATAATGGTGACGGTTTTAGGGGGATTACGTATACCCAGTAAGCAGATTCTATCCTGGTTCCCTATCCGACTGTGTTGAATTCGAATTAGTTACACACATGCCAAAGTTGTTAAACTATAATCCCAAGATGTTCAGCTTTCACCTCATTTATGTTGATTTGAATTAGACTTGAATTGAGGATTTCAGTATAATCCAAGTCCCCTTGTGGGAACGCAATCTCGTATAACCTGTCAAACTGCAGACCTAACATGAACGCTGTTAATAAACGTAGGTGAATAAGAAACATTTGTCATGCATGCTGTATAACGACTACGTAATTAACGAGGGTGTAGATGAGTAACGTGTCCTTGTAACTAAAAGTATTTCATAGCAATAATTAGCTGTCTCATGACTACCTGGAAATGTCCAAAATTTTGGACAAGTTTAATTTCGATTCTACGTGTGGTACTTACCACTTTCTTTAACAGTAAATCAGCAAGTGTTTAACTGTCATGCTTTTGTCAAAGACCTGTCTGGCCAACAGTTCAGAATGGCCGACTAAACACTTGTTCGTTCAAGCACTTCCGACTTCCTCATTGTCGAAGTATTTCTATTTGGTCAACGTTAGCTTACTTAGTCTATGAAATTCTATCCGTCTAAAATTAGTTACCAGCACGTTCATTGTGGTACACGCCCCTGCTGGCAAACATGCGTGTTTATTCTTAAAGTGGCGCAAGTGATGTTCGGCAGTGTGGAAAGTTTACCACTTTGGTTTAAAAGTAAGGAGCTGGAATGCCATCATGAAACACTTGTGCATTGTTCGAAATAAGGAATGCAGGTAAGCCGTTTATTGCCGATTTTGCAAAACGTACTACCGTTCACAGACAGTGTAGTTCCAATGGGAGAATAATGGTGGCTAGGACTGAACCCGAACATGAGTGCATGTCGATTTCCCCAGTACTTTTGATAGGCACTGGAAAATGGTTATAGGGACAGAATATATGAATGATTTTAAGATAACCGACGGTTTCCGTCGAACAATATAACAGTCAGGAAAAACTTTTGAATTAATAATGAGGTTACTATAAGCACTAATGATACACGAAACATTTCTCAGCTATTTCAAAACTTCAAGGAAATGAAACTCAGGTTTTACATTATTTATTTCTACACCGATTAACTGCCCCGCTTTCTGTTTTGTTATCCTGAAACCTGAGTTATGCGTGTACAATGCTTGAAAAGTTTTCAAACTGGTCTGATGAAAGATGTCTAGCTTGAGAATCGATTGTTGTACACGAAATAGCTTTGGAATACAAAAGACTTCTGCCCTGACTACACTGCATGTGTTATACATTCGTAAAGAGAAATACATTGCACTGAACTCGTGATAAAAAAACAGCAATTACTGCAAATCTGTTACCTTGGTAACTTGATCGCGAACAGAAAACTACCGCTCATAAAATTTTATGATAGTCGCTGGACAGGAAAAAACCCACGTGTACAAATCCAAGTTTTAGGGAACAGTTGTATAACCTATTCAGAGCAGTTGTAGACACGCTTGAGATGACGTATACTGAGCAGGAAATATGAAAGTAGTTGGGCCAAGGCAGTAAATAATGCATCCACAGTGCTAATTATCATTTGCTAGCTGTGAACAAGCAAGTTATGTGGAACATAAATCCTTTTTTGCTGATCGATCCATCGCTCGTTCTTTGTTAATATTAGTAGATAACCCGGAAAATTCGCACTGTAATTTACTGATCTAAAGTAATTTGAGTCAAACGCCTTGATGGTTTTCATCTACATATCTCTAGTATGTCTGATGGGTTTGTATCATCGATTTAAAACGTATGTCAACATAATTTTGTTAGTTAAAGTTCGGATGACCTAAACTGTCTGGAAAAACTTCGATCAGCTCGCTTGGAGTGGACCTTGGACAATACTCATACCGGGTAGATGATGTCCCTACCCTAAGCGAATCTGTACTAATAAAACAAAGTACATATAGCAATCATCCTTAGGACCTTTCATGTGGCAATCCAAATGAACTATCCCCTCCGATTTGATAATCCACTAGGATATCGGGAACGTTTGCTTCATGCTCAAAGGAGTGTTCTTAGGGCACCTAGAATGTAGGGCACGAGAAGGAGTCTAACTTCGACTCTGACTGTGCTGCTTATCACTTCGCTTGAGAGTAATTCAGCAGGTGTACAGTTGTCACACCTTTGTCAAAGATCTGTTTGGCTAACAGTTCAGAGTGGCCAACCAACCACATGCTCATTCGAGCACTTCCAGCTTTCTTATAGTTGTTATTAATATTATCAAGTAGCTTGTTGGCGAATAGTTCGTGATTCTGTCTTTTGGAAAGTAAGGGTGTGTAAGAAGTAGTCACTTACACTGGTCCATCCGTGTCGTCCAACTGAGTTTCAGGTTTCCCAATTAAACGCTAAATTAATTCAAAATGATCATTGAAGCCCCTTGTAATTTTGCTACATTTACAAATTGTTAACGTGAAGTGCCGTAATAACTTAGAGTTATAACTTTCTCAAACAAATTCGTTTTTAGGAAAGCTGACTGCCACAGTTCTATTTGCAGACGAAGTAGGGTTCCATTATCTAAGTCCAACTGAAGCATAAAGTTAGCCGCCTTTGGAATCGTTTTCATCAGATGATGAATTTGTAGAATGGTTCAATAACTCCAACGAATACAATAAACAATGTTTATTTTGTAAATCATGAGCGTGGTTTCGTCTTCGCACCCTTGGGACGGTAAATGGTGTGATCTGGTAACCATAACTCTTGCACCCATTTACACTAACAAACTGTGTTGCTAAAACATTTAGTTTGCACAAAACAAGCAGTATATGTTGTGTCGATCTACGACGTTGGACTACTTTGCCTAGACATGTGCCCCCACAGAACCAGGATTGCGGTAACTATGAAAAAACTTGTCGAATATGCATTTTTTAAATATTCAAGTGGCACATACAAACCAAACTAACTATGATCAACTTTTATCCTTTATCATTCCAGTTTTGACATTTCATGTCCGATTTTAATACCGTTTTCCGTTGTGCTCAGATGGTTGGCATGATATAACTATTGATGGTCGCACAATATTTACCTGTCTAATGCCGGCTGGAGAAAGTGAGACACAAACATGAAGTGTGAACTTCACAATGTGCATCTAGGAACATTTCCACTTGCGTTATCACAATTTTTGTTGGCTTGAAAAGTGAGCATGTTGGTGTAATATGCTTGAACTTGGGCGTGACCGTTTTATCAGTAAGGTCACTTTCTAAACATGTGTGTCAACCACTAATGTATTGCTGTCGTGGACGGTAACCGTGTTAACCGAAGTAGGCGTTATCTACAATGAGTTTCAATGACCCGACCTTTTGATCCAGTGCTGAATGATGTGTTTAGGAGTATACTTGAAAATGACATGCTGGACATTTATTAAAACAAACAAACATTATCGAAGACACCCAGATAATGGTTTCTGTGTGGTGAAAAAAAGCTGAAGACATACAGAAGCCTAAGCATCTTTCAGCACGGCACACAGAATCACGGCAATTAACTTGGAATGAAAATCCAGGGGTCAAATGCCAACTTCGGACATCACAATGGCAAACAGATCAGGTGAGTCGTTTCAGCGAAAGGAGATGGAAAGCAAACGGAGTGGACAATATCCGCGCTTTCACAGCTTTCAGCCGAATAGTGCCGAACGTGAACTTGGGCGTTTTTACTGGTAGAGCAATGAATGTTAGTTCGGAAGATACGGTAAAGACGAAATTAAGGATAATGTGTATACAGAGCAAATTGTAGGCGGAACTGTGTGAGGGTGATGACCATATGCCATAGTAGATTCTGTTGAGGAGGATCTATTTCATTTCAAAAATTAGCACAATAAAGACTAAAGCTTTTTGCTGATTTTTCAGTTGAATAGAAGACTTCGTCTTCTTGTTTTCTTTCGGTAATGCTGAGCCGGATCTCGATATCTTTGAGCTTAGTTGGTCGAATAAGTCGCCTTCTGTTGTTCGTTTGTTTTGCACAAATATTTAGAAGGACAATACAACCAGCGTAAATTGGTCACTCAATTGTCTGGCCTAACTAGCTGGCCGTAACAATTGGAAACGGGTTTTCGTTTACACAATGAACGAACACTGATTTAATGGTACAGTACTGGGTGGGGCACATAGTGACGCTTATCACAAAGCTGACCGATCCAATTCTTCCTGGTGGTTTACAGTCAGCAAATCATACCGCCAGCAATATCTATCAATTTCTGTTCGACCCCTTGGTCATCATCAAATATAACCTCTGGCTCAAACGGCATGAGGGCTTTTTCAAAATACCGGTCCTTTTTTTCATAAGGACGCTTGGAAGATTTAACTACTGCTGTGCAAACTTGGTCATACGGAACATGAACGTTACTCCAACTGCATCTTGCTAGAGAACCTGAGAAATATTCCTTCTAACGGTACTGTTCAGAGGATTACCCAGATATTCAGGGAGTCATCCTCTATATCCAATACACTCTGCCAATGACTAAGACCACTCAAGAGAGGGTCCAAAGACTCCACATGCACAGACACCGTATACCGCGAAAGCGGATAATCCCAGCTGGGTGCTCCTACCGGGGACAAACGTAAATGTCCAAACTTCGGCTGCGATTTTATTTTCCTGAAGAATGCCGAAATCCCTATCCATCTCTTCATAAATGTTTGTCAGGTTCCAAGGGCAACATCTTAGATGTTTGCAAAACACTACTAGTACCTACTCAGCATTATTCTCAATGTAGCTATGATGCGGAATTCAGATCGTCCTCTCAGTTCGGTAAACACTGAGGCTCCTTTCAAACCTCTACTGTTAAAGTCGCAGTCGTCCAAGCCTACTGGACAAGTTCAGAAGGGGACATCATCACCTCTTCGCCGGTATTGTGGCGTTTGACAATTCCGTGAAAATAGTGTATTTCAGGAGGACCGACGATAACGTTGTGAACAGCTGAGTCATAAAGGTGAGTTTTACATCCCCTGTCGAACAAAAGTAAACCTGTTCTCTACCAAACTGCGGTCTTGTCTCGAGCTCAGGCCCAAATGCACTGTCAGGTCTGTTAACTTGTTCCTCATGTTCAATGTCAACGCTGATGTCTCCAAAAAATTCGTGACAACCCTCGTCAACAATCGCCCAGTCCATCTCATTCAGTATCCTCACCACTTTTGACAGGATGCGGCAGTCTTTTGACTTAACTATCATTCATCATGTGTCCAAAACTGCATTCAGCGCTTGCGCCTGTCTTGTGTATTTGACTGATAAATTGCATTCGTGTACCATTCAGGGGTATAACGGTCAACATCACCTGCCACATCTCCGGTGCTCTCCTCAGCCTATTATGACTAGACTGTCTCGGGCAACTTGGTCTTACCGACACCCCTATTCGGTCAGCTCACAACCGGTTTTGGCTACCTGCCGTCTCCACACATCTATCCGACCAAATGGTTACACGGTTCGCAACAGTATTCCAGTAATGTCTGGGTTTCAGCCCCCGTACTTAGAGCCGTGCTAGTGCCATCTCCCGGCAACCAATCGATCTTCCACCCGAATAGACCGGGCGTATATGCAACTCTCGAAATGGTTCGAAAAAAACTCGACTGATTGGAAGATCTGGCTGTCTTTGCACCTTTGTCCTACTCCGCCTGAACAGCTCCAGTCGCCTGTGTGGGTTCACCCGAATATGTGCTGTATTTCGCTGGGCTCATTGTGGCACGCGAATTCAACGGCTATCCACTTTCGGTGTTTGCTAATCTGTTTACTACGCTTAACGGTAGCACCTGCTTGATCAAACTGGATTCGGCTTATATCTACCTTCACAGAGGATCCTACAGTACGGCCTCCGACTGCAGTCAGAATAGGGTATATTTTACCTCCCGAGTATAAGTACTCCACGAGGTGGATGGTTGCCACTCTGATCCAGAAAACACCCGGGCACCTAAGAAAATGCTTTAGCCCAAAGAGATTTTGGAGTTCCTGTACTTCATTAACCTAATCAGGTAGTATAGTGCATTACTGCTATCACTGCACAGCGTCCGAAATCCTCCCAACAGTTTTGTGGAGAGAAGTATTCCTTGGTGCTGATCGAGCAAATGTGAAAGTGTCTCCATTCACCTCACGTCGGAGGTGATTTCCGACCTTGTGTCAACACACTGACTCACAGCTGACAATCTTGGGGTCGTGGGTCGCCGTTGCAATATCGACATCTCCCCTCATGGCTCAGAGGAAGCTGTTGTCCATGCGTCCTGCACATTAACGTCCGCAGCGAAGAGTTACGACCAACTTTAGAGGTAAAAACTTGACAATAGTGTTTGCAGTCAGAAAGTTCCAGAAGGCGATCTACGGTCGACACTTCACTCTAAGTACTGTACAAGAGCCGCTAGTATCTGTTCTCTCTATTGAGATTGGACGAGAACGTTTTCCTGGTTGGTGAACGTTTATCTAGTAAAAGAACACGCACTAGCGACTGAAAGCATAGCTGTGGGCGGTCGGTGCAATCTAACTAAAAAAATCGATCAGCTGCTACATCAAAATTGTGTGTGAGCGGTAGTGATTGGAACATTTCTGAACGCTTGTCGGATTTAAATAACTGAATTGTAACTGTCGTGGAACCTAATTTCGAATGAAGCAAACAGAACGTAACACTCTTTTTGCTCAGAAACCATCGTCAGTATAACTAACGTTGGTTCTACATAAAAATGATATCATATGCCTAATAAACTGACTTTTTCTACACAGTAGCCGAATACTCGACATCTTCGGCTTGAAGAAAGATGATTCAGTTTATTCCGTCAGCCGACCGCAAAACTAGGCTGTCATTACGCTCGATTTCGTCTTCAGCATTCAGTATTGCGGAATCATAGAGTTATTTCTTGTCTGGTCAGTAATCACCAAATACCTGAGAAAGACGCAGTGATCGCTTCTCTCTTTCGAGAACGGTATACGTCAGCTGCTTTGAGACGCAAACCTAGTCGTACCTGTGACAAAAACCAACAACCATTGCATCACCCAAGCGTACCCAACTGTTAATCGGGCGATAATATACGTCAACGGCGACCTATTTCATCCCTAACTTTATCGTGAATATTTGTCCGTAGTTGACTCGTATTTGATGTGCGCTGATCGTATTTTAACACCTGGAACTTGTGACTTCTTCTCTTTCAACAGCTCCACTCCGACTACTCGGCTTCGGTCGATTTTTCCAACATGCTAGAGGTTTGACTTACCATTCAAATCATTAGAACAGTCCGAAATCGAACAGGAATGCACAGAATATCCCTGGACTGGATACCGTCAGGTCAAACAAATTATGGATTACTAAGCTGACAGCAAAAGACAGACGGTTAGTGCATCCACGCCCTGAAACATACTGTCCTTTGATATTCGATATATGATATTCGACCTACTATTGTTAACCAATTACTACGAAGTTTTACTTGGTATACAACCGAAGTATACTATTATAAGATATGCAGTTCAGTGTGCTTATAGTCACGTACGTAAATTTCATAAAACTCAGTTCTAACCGGTCTCTACCTCAGAATCCTTCTTAATCGATGTGTTCGGTTGGTATACTCATTCTAACCGGAATCTTTGAGGATGGGAACTATGGTATATTATCACACGCATGCATAGCTATAGGAGCTTCAGCCACATACTTTCACACTACAGAATTAGCGATAAATCGTTCGAAGCACTTACTGAAGAATCCTAAGTCTGTTAGTGAAATTTTCCGAGTAACGTTCATTTAATAAATAAGATCACATTCCTGGTATGGGTGGCGAGACTAGAATAACACAGCTAACGGAAGTGTAATGGCCATAGAGACACACACATACCTATGGTCAGTTGCTCGAAAATGTCAGCGTAGATACTGCACGCAAAACGAAGTTTACATCACTGTCATTTTGAGGTGTCTGCCAAAGCGTACACAAGCTTGAACGATGTTGTATAGAAGTGCCGGCAAATAGTTCGTTAGTTGTGTCAGTCGCTCTATGGTGCACATACATTGACAGACAGTGAGGTCATAACGGCCAAAGATATGTCATACAAAGTTACCGGCCCTCCCAGGCATCGGCTGGGTCGCACCACAAGTAAATGCACAAAAATGAGGACTAAATGATTTGGATGAGGATGTAGTTCATATTGAGGCACCTTCAAATATTGTCACAAGAACGCAAACGGGTTAGAAGTAACGATATTCAACATATTAGGGGCAAACTGTAGTTGACCTATCGCTTGTTAAAGTTTTCGTCAGAAATACTACATAGTATAGTTTTATAACTCTGGAGGCTGCATACGGAAAAAGCCTTGGACACAAGTGTATGTTCTCTTTATAGACTACACTACTTGATGGGAGGCTAAGAATGCCAGAGGGCTTTGCAACGAAGATCAACGGTACATTTATTCGATCAGTCTGTCACATGAGATGTGTGTAAATCGCGACGTTTGTTTAGATTAGTCGGTTCAAGGATGACATAGACAGCGAGGATAATCGATATAGTGTAAACTTCAAATTGGTCCTAAATTGCGAAATTATTGTGAATAGTATTTTCCATTATATTCAGGGTACAGCTGGTTTTGTAGAAAAACTGTGCATTTAGTTCAACAAATTAAGTGTCGTTTTGAAACAACCGCCATCAAGTCGTTTTGGATGGCAGCGGATATTAAATAGCAGTTCATGAGCTGGTTATCCCTCACGTGACTCGAAAATTTATTGGTGAAGCATCACGCTTAGAATTAAATGCATCCAGTCTTATCAGGGTCATCCTATTGAATGCTGAGTGGAATTTAGATCTGAACCGAGATACACCGTGAATAAAAGCAACCAGTATATTCAATCATATGTGACTTGTTGAATGTTGTACTGATTAGTTTTCACTACTATCACAGTGACCATAAAGGTTCTGACCTTGATATCAGTTTTCTCCAAGATTATGAAGCGTTCGGCGAAATATTTTCAATCGGCTGGTCTGTGTTCGAATGGAATGCCGAATGTGATGCTGATAGACTGTGGTTTTGCCAAAACTGTTACAAGTGTGCAGCTAATTGTCTGATAAACATTTTCACACACTGATAGGTTTTGTGAACAGCGACCTTGTGATATTCAAGCAATCGATCACAGTGACCACCTATACTGTGGTGAGCAATTGTTTCAACTTGGCTGGATCAAGCCAGCACCACGTACGCTAGAGAATCTATTTTACAGCCTGTGAACACGTCGGACTACTGGTCCAAACACTAGACCACTGGACGCGGTTTACTGGTGTTACGTTCCCTAGCTGTTGCATTCAAATATGTAGAACCAGCTGTCTACCACTTAACTTATTGATAGGGGACCGGATGCATTCAGAAAAGTATCTCGCAGTTTTGTGACAAAGAAAAACACTTGCTCGTCTGAACATCATCAAAAATAGTTGGCCAATTTCACAAAAATGATGGTCATGTAGTAACCAAGAAAACATTTTTTGAGTTATGTTTTCGGCCCCATCGATATTTTCCTGCAATGTTGGTGCTTGCTTTGGCAAATAACATGTGAGTGAACATACTAGGTTAAAGTGAGTTGTTATCAAACTGTCTGGAAGACAGTACCCTGGTTGATAAACCATTCTTCCGGCAAAAATTTCGTTAACAATCCTTGTTCAGTATCTTCGTCAATCCAAAAGTTTTGTGATAATAACAAACGACAGAGAGCCGTTTCACCCTACTGTACGCTCCGTATGGTAGATCCGAGTCAGTTTGTTTTTCTGCCACTTAGGCGTCGAACGAGTTTGGAAGCGCAAAAAAAACGAGCACTTCCTGAGCAAAAGAAACATATTCTTGTGGTTACCGATTAGTAGTCGGGGATTTGGTTAATTTCAAGTTGAACATCACCCACAATTGATCGCAGCCGTCGCATTCCCGTAGACTTTCCAGTCGGCCCCTTTCGAAAAGAAGCACTAGACTTGCGTTTCGCTCTCATTAGAGCAGCTCGACAGTAGTGCATATCCTTGCTACTGTCGGGAACAGAACTCTGGCCACGCTTTCATGAAGCGACCGTGTTGACCACTGCGTCATTGACCTGTCTAGGAACTAATCACGGGGTTATCGATTGAAGTTAACAGACAGTAACTGTGTCTCCTATCGAGACGATCGGGCAACCTGATTATTGCTCACAGTCGAAAGTGGCTAAGTGTTCACATATGATAATTCGGTCGTGCCCAATGTGAGGCCAATGGCGCGGTGGTAAACACGGTTGCCTCATGAAAGCGTGGCCGAAGTTCTAGTCCAGGCAGTGGGAAGCATATGCACTACTGACGAGCTCTAATGGGAGCAAAACTCGAGTCTTGTTCTTCTTTTCGAAAGAGGCTTACAGGAAATTCTATCTGAATGCGAAGACTGCCATCAAATATGAATGGTGTTCAAATTGAAATACTCCTGTGGTTTACTTTTAATCAATATGAGAATATGATTGGTAACTTGAACATCGCTCCAGGTGGTCGTAGTACTTGCATTCAGATAGTCCTTCCGTCAGACTTTTCCGAACAGAATCACTAGATCAGAGGTTCTGTGTTTTGAACCCCGTTGGCATTGCATATCCTTCTGATGACCGACATTTCGAACTACGGCCACGTTTTCATGCGGTCGGGTTTTTGGCCATTCCGACATTGACCACACATTAGGCATGACTGAATTACTATATGTAAACGCTCAGCTACGGTCGCTTGTGAGTGATGTGCAGACTTCCCAATTGCCTCGAGAGGAGACAGTAACTGCCACACAAACTCTGATCGATGACCCACGGAAACAACTTTTCGAGTTGAATATAGAGATATCTCTAAAATTATTGAGCGGCATTTTCTTTTCTAAAGGTGCTAGCTAGAAAGTCTGTTGGGAATGAGGGAATCTTTTTGCTCAGCTGCAAGTGTATGTTTTAGGGATCGTCCAAGAATCCTACTCTACTCACTGGTTGAGCTTTAATCCCTCAATTCACTTAGATTCAAACTTATTATCCTCAGTTTACCAACCACAAATAACAACAGTATTAATTGCGGATAAAGAAAACCCAATAAACATAAATAGTACAATGAGGTTAACACACTTCTGCCAGTGCTGTTCTGTAAACTTAAATTCCTTAGTAGTGAAACCATCGTATGTTTACGTTCACATCTAATAACGGTATATATAATCACTAGGGAAGAAAACTAACTACATTCTCCTCAAACTTCCAAACTGTGCAAACATTTTAAATTATCATTAAGGCGTAATGATGATTTTCTTTAGTTTGTCAGTTAACGGATTTGATCAGACGGATATTAGTTTCAGCTGGCTTGACTAAACGCCACGAAAACCTCCAATTTTGGATCCATTGACTTTTACCTGTTAAAACAAATACGATCAATGAATTTTTTATTGTCGGTGTATTTTTCATAAGAAATTAAAGGAATTTTACAAAGCTGTTTTACTTGGGAGCATAGTAATCGGCCTACTAAAACTTGTACTTTACCCTAAGACGATGTTCGAACAGAGACAGACGTAGCATAGTTTAAGTTAATAGTTTAGATGGATTTGTCTTAATGCCTCCAGGATCTGGTTGATAGGTCAAAATCGGGTCGCTAAAGGCATGTCGATGAATTCTTCAGTTTAGCAAAACACGTGACTTGTGGTCTGAGACCCTGGATTTTGGAGAGCTGTCAGTCATACACACATGTAGATTTGTCCAGTAAGTATTGTCATCTACATGTAACCAATTATATAGAAATGAAGTGTAATCAGGTTCAGGATTTTCTAATTTTTTTCACCTCGAGCAGCTTTTAGGTTGAAGTTAACCGAATAAGGGTTTGTGAGACCTCAGCTAAAACTGCTGGGTGTGGGCTACTTGAAAGAAATGCAGTAACACTGCAAACAGAGTCGTGAGTGATGCTCGTAGAGGGATGCCAAATGAGCATTTTGTTCAACAAACCGCTTAAGTTACGAATTATAGGGCCACTTCCTATTTCTAGCAAGCTTATGATTGTTTAAATTTTAGCCAAGTACTCATTCACAGGTGTGTATTTGAAGTACTCAGCATTTATTCAGCTTTGTTTTCAATTAGACTGAATTTTGCATCTCAGTAAACTTCCATCTAAAAGCTAACGTCGCAGAACCTGTTCATGTCTGCGAAATTCTTTGGTAAGTATTGATCGTTTTAGATTTTGTGTTCTGCTGCCTGACTGTTCGAAACTAGACCACAATATCAGGTACTTATTTTTAAATATTAGACAGCTTGAGGCGATCAGGTTTATCAGAATTTGCGGTACACTAAGCTTTAAGGAATGCCTTTCAATAAGCGAATGACAACAAACCACAGACTGACAATGTACGTATGTTGGCGGATGACAAGAAGGGCCTCGCAAGAAGAAAGCTGCCCCATTGAATAATTTACCGGCCCATTGTACAATTCAAAGTCGGTTTATACACGCGCACAGAGATTCAGAACAACGAATGGTTGTAATAGTTATGGAACGCGACTTGAATATATCAGTGTGGGAGTGATGATTGTTTGTTTGCGCACGTGGATATTGTAAAGAAGGGTAGCACTATATGAATTTTGATGAACAAAACGCACAATGAAGCGTTCGGTTTTCTAGAAACATATTTTCATACCTATCGGTTAAGAGGAGTGTGAGCACAAGGTTTTCCCTCATTACGGAAACACGATCAATGATAGTAAAAAAAAATATCAGTATTCATTTTTACACAAGATGTAAATGTAAAAGTATCGGCGATAAGGAGTGATAATTTTAGTCGAATACTTGATTGTAGGCGCGCTCAAAGGTAGTGCTTTAAATTTTGAATAAAAAGAAGGTATTTGTATAAGAGCACACTAAATCCATCGTTTTCAAGCGGGTGTGAGCAGAAAAAGTCTTCGTCCTTGATCTTAATAAAATAACAATATGATGTCGTTAAGAACACAACTTCTTCAAATAACAAGGAGAAGATAGACAAAACTTTCAGTTCCAGTTCCAGAGAACTCAGTTATTTCCAGTATCCCTCAAGTCAGTGTAGTTATACATAAGGAAAGGTTGACTTGCAGTCATTTAAAGTTGTGTTCGGAATATATACAACTTCTCGCACCTAAACTATCAGTTTGCTCAATACCACTGTTGTTGCCATTTTGATAGGATTTATGATTTGAACAAACAGAAAGGAATATTTGGTTAGTATATCTATTCTCTCAAACTCGTTATGAAACCTCCTCTGCACTGATAACTTTCTGTGTAACAAAATTCCTCGGAAAAATAAACTCGCTTGTTTCAGCACTGTACTAATTTAAGGCATATATAGCAAAAAACACATACGTCATGCAGTTTACAACAAAAAACAGTCTACTTAAAGTAACCTATAAGGCTAGTCAAAGTAAGCAACAACAAAAACGAAATCATTTCCAACAACTTGTTGTAAAATTCAAAATTCCATCAATTTGACAAATTTTCAAATAGTAACAATAGTTCTGAAACAAATCCTACAAAAATGTGTTTAGTTAACGTAAACAATATAGTCAAACGTCCACCTTGAGGAGCCTTTTTACCGCAATAAAAACGAGGTAAGGCTATTTATAACAATCTTTCTTTTAAAACGAATTTAAGTAATATAGATTTAAATGAAATCAATTAAACCTATAAACCGCGAAATATTGCTTTCCATGGTCAGCCTGCAAAATCGATTAGACTCACTGTTTGTGTCGATTTCATCAAAGAGGGTTTCTACTCCGGTTAGAGACCATTCGGATGCAAGTGATTGGAAGTTTCTGACTGTTTTATCGTGTTCTTTGGAACCAACAAGAAGCAGACCTGTATTACGTTGGCTTGTCCCTAAAATGAAAGAATTTCGTATTTCATACAGAACGTATTAGTTGAAACTTATGATAATTTCCAAGGTGATGTGTGATACAGAAATGTCTTTAATCACCGATTGGTTGAATCAATACATCCTTTCGATAAGTTCTGTACGTTGTAGAACTCTCAACTCTCATAGAGTTTGTCATCAACACTGATCAGTCGGAATATATCGTTTAGGCTGACTGTTGTTAAAAATGGCATGAAATGGCTCAAGCTGTTAACACAAGCTTTCTTAGTAATATAATATTGTCACTTTCAAATCGTGTGCAATCAAGCGTTTTACTCTGTTCATAAATGTTACCAAAAGTGATAAATCGATTGCAAACTCGGATGCGCGAGGAATGGTGATTATGAGGTGGCATTTGGTCTACATTAAGATCCACTGATTATTGGCAGTTTTCCATTGTGACCTGAACATTGATTTGTAGTAGCAGACCAAATTTTAGGTCAACCATACGATGTACTTCTCCAGAGGCATATCAAATAGGAAAATCTATTTAGCTGATCCAAAGGTAAAGTCCACCGTACACAGCTTGAGGTGCGCAGGATACAGAGAACACGAGTACCATTCTAAATTGTTATCAATATTGGCATCTGGTTCAACGGATGAACGTAGCAATGCAACTTTTGGTAGATAAGATGAGTTGTGCTGTACAGTGAATATCGCATAAAAGGTAAAACGACAAAACTAAACTTACCACATGGTTTAAAGTTATCCGTTAAATTAGTGAAACATCTACACACCCCCAGAAAAGAAAGATGGGTCAATAAGGAAGTGATACCGATGCTATCCTAAAATGTCACCCAGCACTACTCTTAATTCTTTGTTCGTTATCGCAAACAGCTGTTCACGGTCATTCTCATCAGGATTACAAAATTACGTAAGGAATATGTGAAGTATTTATGAAAATCTAAACGGGTCAAACGGACCATTAAACATCAGAAGTGAGGGACGGATTACCGTCTACTGAATGACATTGGGAGTGTAGGTGGACGTGTGTGTGTGTTTCTATCACGCGTGTCTGCAAGAAGATGCGCGTTCTCCAGTGTCAGGCAGTTCACGTTTGTTCGGGTTTAATGTGACTCTGGGGTTATTGGCAATTGGAAGTAGGGGATTTGCACGATCTGTTTGCATACACAAACCTGTTTATTAGCGTGTGATGGCAATAGCCTCTGTTTATGATAACAGTCAAACTGTGACAGCTGCGAAGTAGGCCTGACAGACCTTGTAAGTGATTCGGAAGGCTTATCTTGAGTTTATTTGATGGTCAGGTTCAATCAAGTGGAAACAATCAAGTTAGAAATGGGTTTTCTCTAATCGACGCAAGATAATTCTTAACACCCGCTTTGTGGTTCTCACAGCTCAACCAGTACAATAACAGTTGGTGAGAAAATAAACATAAAGTGGCGGAAAAAACTTAGGCGAGCCCCTGTTAATATTTGGCATTCATACAGAACAGGTGTTGATAGAGAAGATGACAGGATCCGGTCATGCAATATGAAGTGCATTGAAGCTTCGGCGTATGATGAATGCGCTGGTACTTTCAAACTCGTGGGACAGTGATGAAATTAGACTTTCTACCGGATCTCTGAATAACTTAACGCTTCATTTATGGCTGCATGTTTGTAACTAGAAATCTTTGAGGATATGCATCTTGGTTGATTGTTTCCCGAATTTGTTAACTTGTGTTCTGCAAGGTAGGAAACATGTAAATCTGTTGCTCCTTGCTTGCTAAACAGCGAACAAAGCCCCACTTGTACTTTATGGGAACTTAGATAAGAAGGTGTACGTATTGATCAGTTCATATATTTCTTGTTAATCCATCTTTGAACTTATCCAACCACTCTGTGGAGCACGTGAAAATATGAAAAAAGTTAGATTGTTACATATCCTACTTTAATGGTCTTAGAATGTGCACGACCCCGGTCAGTTAGTATGAGCTGTGTATGATCCTAGCCCGAATATATCTTATACATTGCGGCTGTAGACGTTATCGTTGGTGACTACAAGACGTGGTGCAGTTGTTCCTAGTTTGATCATGAATACGCTCACAGGCTTTGAGTAGAACCCATTGGTGTGTCATCATTCTACTTACAGAGCTGCTCAATGAAATGAAACTGGACATCTAAAGTCCAAAATAATAAATCCCTTTGTATACTGATAGAAATGCCGATGTCCAGTTGACTAGAAATGTCGGACAGATTCATTTAACGACATACTGGTGAATAACAAATTTACGTCTGAGAAAAATGTGATCCCTGACTTTTACCAAAACATCAACGAAATCTAAGGTAACTCTCAAACACAATGTAATCAATTACTTCACTCGTTTCAATATCCCCATTAGCTTTATAGTTAATGCATGACATAACTAGCTGTATAAGCCAAGGATCTGCCTGAAGGTTGTTCTATCTTTGGTAATCTTAAAGATACCAGAGAGACAAGGAACGTCCGTTCGCTTTGGACTGATGAGCCAAAAAGCTCATGCGTCGACCAAATGTGACGGTTTTCCTTCATGGTGTGTTGTTCTGTATGTTGTTTTGTTTCTAGTCTAT
Source organism: Paragonimus heterotremus (assembly GCA_013368495.1). Lineage (NCBI taxonomy): Eukaryota > Metazoa > Platyhelminthes > Trematoda > Plagiorchiida > Troglotrematidae > Paragonimus > Paragonimus heterotremus. The sequence goes on along the minus strand of LUCH01000625.1, from coordinate 75,732 downwards.
CTGTGTTAATGAACGTCGATGTGTGATGCATTTTTGGCATACTGGATATGGTGAATTGTGTGGGTAACTGAGTACAGGTGTAAAATTCTTGTGCTGCTGGAGTGGGGTTCGTAACTCATATGAAGACGCATCACAAAATGACATCTATCAATAGTCCGCGAAAACAGCTGCTAAATATCATGAATATACTTGATCTGTTAAGAAATGTAACTCGAAGCATAACCAGAACGAAGTCAGTGGAGTAGGTGACAAATCCATCGCGGTGATTGATTGCGGAAACTTGTTCCCAAGTAGGCATGCGCTGGAACCAAACACAAAGGAGTGTAATATTTCTGTCTTCTCCATTTCCAAAGTTACAGAGAGAGGAGAAATAAAATGGTGACGAACGACAAGCTAGTAACTTTTGGAACATTAATCCGCTTTATGATTACTGACAGAAGACGCGTATTGCGAACTGTATGCAGCTGATCTATTCTTATCAGTCGCTAGTGTGAAACTGAAGGAATATATACATGGCGGCGCAACAAATAGAGCAAATCAACCAAAAACGAGACAGCTTCCCTTTCTCGCCAGTTTTTTGGCATACAACACAGACCATTAGGCCCTGAGAAACACCCTCTCGTTGTACGTTAGCAACCTGATGGCTCGCTTGCTTAATGACATTGTGAACGAACTGACAGAGTCAAACAAGTGTTCCGAATATATGCTAACTAATCTGTCAATATGAATTTGTCATATTTGCTTTGCTGTTCATCATAGTCTGAACCAACCACTTTTCTATATGCTCACTCGTTCTATGTGACAAACATCGATTAGTTCTTCCGCAAATACGACCACGATGGAAGCAAACAAATTAGATGAACATTGCAGTCAGACAAGAAGGCTTATCTACTGGGTAGTTTGTGTTCAACTTATCCCTGCGGATGAATACCTAAGTTTATTTTGTTATTGATTTTCCTAGCCCGATGACATTCAATTTGCAACAACATCAAGACCCCGCTTGTTAGTAACAGTTGAGTACGCAATCAATATCTCTAATTATTTTTTGTGAATGCCTTCAACTTTCCTCGGGCACCCATTTATCATCAGTTCCTTTGAGGGACGCGTCTTTCCTCGGTTTTTAATCTGTCATGCAAATCGTTTAAATCTTGTTTACATGTGTTTGCTGATGACTGCAGCAAGCCTGATCTGTGGTCGATTGTTTGCCGGAGGTTGCTATTGGGATGTTCGATGACTGAACTGTCCAAAAATGAGAAATTTTGACTCTATTTCTTACCGAAAATATAGGTCAAGATGATTACTAGAGAACATCAAATGTATAAGTCGTTAACAATCAGACTAGCCTGCTACGGTACGGATTACAACAATTGTGGCTGACCGGCATCATACTTCTTTCTTGCGTTTGCTTTGTTACTGTGTCTGTACCACATAAATGTTCTCATCGTTTCATGTATATACTTGGAAATGTGTCATCTCTCCATACTACCAACGGTGACCCAAATTCATTGTTCCTGTAAATGTATATGTCTGATAGACATGAAACCGTGAGTGGTAGTACCCGATGAACAGAATCAGTGAATTAGACAATTGGGTTTTGATTTCTAAGATATCCGCACCAAATTTAGTACGAATGAAGTCAGCCAATTCTGATGTCGTGTTTAGCATGTTGTGGATAAATGGATAAATGTATAACACAACATTATGAGCAGGTTACAATACTCTACGTTTCAATCACCTCGAGTGGTCTTCTTCAGGAGTGTTGCAATCGAAATAACACTAATAATGTGCTAATGGCTGACTGAATAAACCACACTGACGCTGAATTGCCGTACATTACTACTTCAGTGAGGCGCAACATTTGGCTTTGTAACGATTAATACAGTACAAAGGTGGTGGTCAACTAACGAATAGTGTTGCAAAGTCAACGGTGTGACAGACTTTGAACGATGCTGTATGTAACCAAGCTTTTGCGTAATCTGTTGCGTCACTCATTTTCAAACGTACCTCGTGATTCTGGTTCCTTACTAACGTTCATTTATATCTATATTAGATATGTGGCATAAACATCGA